>CAUYRT010019754.1:0-41000 GCA_963574885.1 Lepilemur ruficaudatus
CCAATTAATTTCTTTCTAATATTAGTAGAGACGGGGTCTCGCTCTTGCTCAAGTTGGTTTTGAACTCCTGACCTTGAGTGATCCTCCCACCTCGGCCTCTCAGAGTGCTAGGATTACAGGCATGAGCCACAGCACCCGGCCTCAACTTAACATTTTGACAAAATTGAAACATTTATTCCAAAATTTAAAAGAAAAATGAAGACGCTACAGATGTTTAAAAAAACAAGATAATGAAAGAAAACTCTCCCTAGAAAAATATATTGCAAAACCATTGTAAAAAAAACAAAAAGAAAAGAAAAAAAGGCATGAACAACTTGATACCAAAAGTTAGAAGAGATAAACAGGCTATAGAACAGGAATAAGAACTTAAAATAAGACCCATTTATATATTGTAATTTGATTTAAATCATTAATAAAACTGACTCAATTTATAGAAAAAAAAGAAAGGTTAATTCCTACCTCATGCCATAGAAATAGAGCCTTCTCTCTCATGAATTAAAGATTTATATGTGAAAGAAATCTATAAAACTCTTAGAAAAAATTGGAGAAAAAATTTGTCCCCTAGGAGTGATGAAGAACTTAAACAAGATGGTAAAAGCAAAAACATAAAGGAAAACATTAGTAATTGTGACTACTTAAAATTAAGGATATTTGTTCAATGAAGGAAACCACTACTAAAGTTTATTACAGTTAATAGATTAGGAAAAATTATTTGCAACATCAAAAGCCAACAATATTTAATATAAAAAAAACTCCTGAAAGTAAACAAAAAAAGATGGAGGAGGCCTTTTAAAAAATAGTTAAAAAATGACAATAAAAAAATCAAAAAAAAAAATGAAAATCAACAAATCACTGTTATTAATAGTTGCATTAACATCTTTACTGTTATTATTAAGACTTCTGGCCTGGAGAGAAGTAGAAGAAAACTTCATTAGAATGTGGCATAGTAGCCTTGAGAATAGGTAGGGTTGGGGGTTGAGATGATAGCACTGTCACCAGAACCATGTGGGCCATTTTCACCCTCTAAGCATTTGAAGCCTCAGATACTTCTCCATGGAATTAGAACTTGACAATAGGGAAATAGCAGATGATACTTAGTTACCAGGAAGATAGTCCTTGTGGCCATCTGTGAGACATGTTCTGGGGCTTTTCAGGAAAGGTTGTTAAAGAAATTGGAAAGGATCCTAAGAAAAATTTTAGTGGTATTGCAACAACCAATGGAGGAGCAAGTAGATAAATGTCATTTGGGAGCTGTTATAAATCAACCTTTTCATACCTCAGGTCTAGTCTGGAAAACCAGAGTCTTACTAGCCCTAAATGTTAGATGCTACATGCTGGTTCTATAAAGAGAAATAGATCATGATTTCTGTCCTCTCAGGATTGGAAATCTTTCCTGTCACTCTAATGTAGTAACAATTATTCATCTTCTTTTAAGTGAGCTTGAATCAGAACAATGAACCAAGAACTCTATCATGACCAGCTAGACATGTTAATGTTTGATGGTGATGACAATAATGAACCATAGGCCAATAAAGTGGCTCAAAGAGGCCAGGTGTGGTGGCTCACGCCTGTAATCCTAGCACTCCAGGAGTCCGAGGCTGGAGGATTGCTGAGCTCAGGAGTTCCAGACCAGCCTGAGCAAGAGTGATTCTCATCTCTACTAAAAACATAAAAAAAGTTGTCCAGGCATTGTGGTGTGCGCCTGCAGCTCCAGCTACTTGGGAGACTGAGGCAAGAAGATCGCTTAAGCCCAGGAGTTTGAGGTTGCAGTGAGCTACGATGATGCCACTGCACTCTAGCCCAGGAGCAACAGAAAGAGACTCTTGTCTCAAAAAGAAAAAAAAAAAAGAAGATGACTCAGAGACCTGGTGCTAGCAAGCAGGGAAAGGAAATGATCCTTTAAGAATTTAATTGAAGTAATTTGGCTGGGAGCAGTGGCTCATGCCTATAACCCTAGCACTCTGGGAGGCCAAGGTAGGAGGATTGCTCAAGATCAGGAGTTTGAAACCAGCCTGAGCCAGAGCAAGACCCTGTCTCTACTAAAATAGAAAGAAATTAATTGGCCAACTAAAAATATATAGAAAAAATTAGCTGGGCATGGTGGTGCATGCCTATAGTCCCAGCTACTTGGGAGGCTGAGGCAGAAGGATTGCTTGAGACCAGGAGTCTGAGGTTGCTGTGAGCTAAGCTAACATGCCATGGCACTCTAGTCTCAGCAACAGAGTGAGACTCTGTCTCATAAAAAAAAAAAAGAAGAATTTAATTGAAGTAATTAAAAAATTTTTTTGCCACTTTCTGGGATATTTTATTCCCATTTAACATAGCTAATATTCAGAACCCTGGTATCCCAGAATTGACAAGTACCTTGAGTCTCCCCCAGTCCATCCACCATTGATAAGGTTTTTAATATATTTAAATAGGTTATATGTCAACTCATCACTTACCAGTTGTTTATTTTTGCAAGTTTACAAGCTCATTCAACAATTCATATGGCAGTGAAAGGGACCCAGAAGAGCCAAAACAATCTTGAAAAAGAACAAAGTTGGAGGACTCACACTTTTCAATTTCAAAAGTTACTACAAAGCTACAAAGTCAAGATAATATCGTACTGGTATATAGATAAACATGTAGATCAATGAATAGAATTGAGAATCCAGAAATAAATCCATGCATTTTGGGACTAATGATGTTTGACAAGGGGACCACAGCAATTAAATGGGGGAAGAATAGTGTTTTCAACAAATGGTGTGAAACAACTAAATATCTACATGCCAAAGAATAAAATTGAACACCTACCTCACACCATATACAGAAATTAACCCAAAATGGATCATTGACATAAATTTAAGTTTAAAACTGATAGAAGAAAACTTAAGAGCAAATCTTCATAACCTTGTGTTAGACAATGGTTTCCTAAATATAACACCAAAAGCACAAGCAACAAAGGAAAAATAAATTGGAAAATTTGAAAATATTTGTGCAGCAAATGATGCCATCATAAAAGTGAAAAACACACTCACAATATAGGAGAAAATATTTGCAAATCATACTTCTGATAAGCGACTTTTATTTATTGCATATAAAGCACTCCTACAATTCAATAATAAAAAGGCTGCCTAGTTTAAACTTGGTAAAAGATTTGAATAGATATTTCTCCAAAAAAGATATACAAATGGATAATAAGAACATGAAAATATATTCAACATCATTAGGGAAATGCAAATCAAATTGCTAATGACATACCGCTTCACACATCGAAGGATGGCTCCAATCAAGAAGACAGACAATAACAAGTGTTAGCAAGGATATGAAGAAATTGGAACCCTTGGTGGGAATGTAAAATGGCACAGACACTTTAAAAAACATTTTGGCAGTTCTACAGAAGTTAAACATAGAGTTCCCATGTGACCCAACAATTCCACTTTTAGTATACACTGAAGAAAAAGGAAAATGTAAATTTTATTTTCATAAAATTTGTACATGAATATTTACAGCTGCCAAAAGGTGGAAAGAACTCAAATGCCCATCAACTGATGAAATGAACACACCAAATGTAGTATTTACACATTATACAATATATTTTTCAGCAGTTGGAAGGAATGAAGCACTGATACTTGCCACAGCATGGATGAACCTTGAAAACATTGTGCCAATTGAAAGAGGCCAGTGACAAATGCTCCATATTATTTAATTTCATGTAAAGTGTCCAAAAAAGGCAAATATATGGAGCCAGGTAGTAGAGGAGTGATTATAGACCTGGGAATGAAGGTGGGGAGTCATTGCTAATGAGGATGGGGTTTTGTTTTAAAGTGATGAGAATGTTATACACCAAATTATGGTGATGGTTTCACAACCCTTGTGATCATACTAAAACCTGTAAATTATACACTTTATTGAATTTTATAGTACATAAATTATACCTCAATAAAGCTGTTCAAGATGTAACTCATCATTTTAGACTGCCTATATTTGTTTGGGACTGGATTTTGTCATTTAATATAGTATTTTCTATCCCTCTCAGTAAATGCCAATTGTAAAGGTGATATGTATGTCATCGGACCATCATCCTAATTATTGACAAATATTTTAAATCAAAGTAAAGCCAAGGACAATGATAATTTTATATGTCACTAATATTCCTCTTATAGGTTGATATTCATGATTAGTCCTTGTCCATGTTCATTCCATTAGGTAAATCATGTATTCATTTATTTATGAGCATCTACTATAAGGCAGGCATACTGGATGATGAGCTTAAAGGAATGTTTAATGCCTACTCCCTGTCCTTAAAAAGAAAACAGCCTATTATGTAAGCCAGACAAATAAAGAGATAAGTCCTAGAAGAGTTGTATCTGTTAGAATTTTTTGGTTATAATCAATAGAGGTCAACTCTAACGAATTTAATTCAAAAAGAAACGTACTTGAAGGCTATGGAGTTGCTCACTGTACTGAAGAAAATTGGAGTACCTAAGCCTTTCAAGTGGACATTAGCCAGAGGGGAGCCGTGATAAAAGGCAGGAACCAATCAGTGTGTTTGTCAGACTGCCAGTGTTGGTATTAATCATCACTGACCATTCTCCATCCTGTGTCTCTCCACTCAAGATCTCAGTTTCCAAGAGAGTAAGCTCAATTGGCCTAGCTTTATCTCAACTCACCACTTATCTAGGGAAAAGCAGGATACGCTGGATGGCAAACCACCTAAGGATGCACATTATGGGGAAAGAAAACCAGGGGAAGAGGGCATGAATTCTGAGTAGAAAAAACAGAAAATTAGCACTAAAAGAGTCTATGTCAGGAAAACATAGAAGTGTATAGTGTTAGCACTGGAATAACCCTGAGGGGCTTAGGAAGTCTTCCTATTGGAAGTGATGCTTCAATGGAAATATGAAAACAAACTATCTGTATAAAGTAGGGAGCAGGGAAGAGGGGTGGGAAGTCAAGAGGAATTTTGGCCAGATCTCGTAACATGAGTTAAGCCATAGAGACTTGAAAGACCATAGTTCATTAAAGGGGTGGTAAATTGTTTAGTCACACCAAATCAAAGGGAGACTTTTGGATAGGCAATATCCTTGAATATGGCTTTAAAAAGTGGGCACCAAAAAGCCTATAAACAACTTTTGTGACTCACTGCAATGAAGTCTGCATTTTTTTTTTTTGTAATGTAGGAGAAGCAACTGAGGATCCTCAAGCAGTAGGTGATATGATCAGGTCTGCAATCTAGAAAGTCTACCTATGGTGTGGAGTGGTTTGAGGCTGAACAAGAGAGGCAAACTGGTGAGAAGGTCACTTAAAGAATCCAGTAAAAACTTGAAAAGAAAATAAATCAGAGAGTTGCAACGAGAGTGCAAAAGAGAGGTACATACAGATGCTGTTATGGAATAAAGAAGCTCAGGGCTGGATGAGCAATTGGATGTGAATTTGAAAGAGTTTTGGAGAGGAAAGAAGGAGTCAAGAATCCCACCTTGACTTCTGCTCTAAGGGACCTCTAGAATTTCTTAGGAAGTCTTTTTCCTGTTACGTTCACTACAGTAGCTCCTCGGGGTCTCTAGTTTGTGATTATCCTGTCTTTCAGAAGGCAATATGGCAACTGCAAGTCCCTCAGGTTTATCTTTGGAGACTGATGTCCTAGGAATCCCTACTTTGATCCTATCGCATTTGTTTTGGAGCTTCTGGGGTTTAGAGGTTAAAGCCTAAGCACTCTCGTTTCTTCTGTCACCACATGCTTTGTTGTAAAGGCTTCATTTCCTTAATGCCTGAGGTAAATCTGAAAGATACTACAGTTTGGGCGTTCATTCAGCCCCGAACCATTTTTTTCCAAAGGCAAGATAGAACACTCTCAGGGCAATGCCAAAAAGACTTATTAGTTTAGATAGTGCCATCCGTCCATTCTGCGCTGGTGGTGTGGTGCAACTTTGGGCCACTGCCAGGGAGATAGAATTCAAACTGACCACTCAGAATGGGAAGTTCTCTCTTCCTTAAAAATTCACTGATCCAGGAGTGCAATTTCAACTTTCTAATCAATTCAACCAGATGACCTTTTATCAAATGGAATCACCAGGTTAGAAGGGACAACACTAGAGGGTCATTTAGTCTAACTCACCTGCATCCAGGCAAGACGTCATATGACTTCAAAGAGGAAGTAAGCATTTAGGCTTCTCAGAAAACCTCCGGCTCAGTGGAGCAGTCTCTAAAGGTCCCCAGTGGGTTGTGACTCTTGCGCAGCCAGGAAGACCTTCTAAGGATAAAGTATAGTTCGCTCCTCTGTACAAGTCTCTTTCCTCTTGTTCTGGACTCATTAGAAGAAAGAGAATCTGTTTCTTGTCACTCACACACTTCTTCATATACTTGAGAACTATTATTAATTCCTTATTCAGCTTTCTTTCCTCTAGGCTAAATAAACTCTGTTCCTTTAGCCTTTCCTCAGAGGGAATATTAGTCAAACCTTTAATCATTTTAGTTGCTGTCTGCTGGCCTGCCTCCAAATTTGCCACAGTACATTTTATCTGTAAGAGCGGAAAGGGAAGGAACTAGGGTAAAAATCTCATTAATTCAGATGCTGCCAATTTGAAATTTGTGATAATTCAGACAGGGATTTGCTTAACCAACCCTTTCTTCATTGATTGTGCAAGTTTAAGACAATTGGATCAAGGTGGGGGGGGGGCTTAGAAAAAAAAATGCTCGAGGCAGCTGACCTTTTCTGGGTCATATCAGAGGTGCACTTTCCCACAGAGCCACTTGTGGGCCAAGTGCAGGCACTGTCACCCGGCCGTTTCACCAAACTCCCTAAAGCCCTTCACTAAGCCACAGTGCAAGACTACATTGAGTTGCTGCTATGACCTTATAGTCTCTCCCAGGGAGTGTGCTTATTGGGCCAAAGGCCTCAATTTATCAGCGTGATACTGTTCCGACATTCTGGGCTGTAAGTCACCATGATTTCTGTACATATTCTAGAATTGCATAATTATATCTCAATTTGGTTGTTGGGCTTTTTACCAGGTCAGAGCAAATATTCTTTCATGACTCTCTCTGATAGTTTTTTTTATTTTTGTGTGCAAAGATTGTACCGATACACATTTAATTTCAAAATAAATTTCAAAATGTTTGCCTTCCAAATCCAAGTTATTCACCCATTTGTCCATTGAATAAACAATCAGTACATGTTCACTTCATGCCCAATACTGTATTTTCAACAAAGAGTAGGATGTGCTCCTATACTTAAGGCCTTTCAGCCTGGGGTGAGTATTACAATACAGGTCTCTCTGAGAACACAGAGGAGGAGCACAGAATGTTTTCCAGGGAGGTCTAGGAAAGCTTCCTAACAGGGGGGACTTCTGGAGAGGTGACCTTATCTCAAAGAGGAGCAGGACTTTTGCAGGTGAACAAGGCAAAAAGAAGAGTATGTACAATATCACAGAAGTCCAGGCACCTCATTATATGGCAACGATTTAATTAGATTTCACATGTATCTGCTATAATGACTGAACATTTTTGCTACAAAAATTCTGAACAGGCAGTCTTACTCCCTTTTGGGTATATACCTTAACGGCTATAAGGAGGAAATATAACGGCTCCCCTACCTCCCTGCTTTGGCCATGTCCATTGAATATGGTAGACAAGGAGATATTGATGAAAGTATCTTTGTTCTTGGTGATGATGGGCAGACTGCAGGATGTAGCACAAGATAAACAGGGACAATAGATTTCTTAAGATTGCAGGATTTCACTCCCAGTACTAAGTAGGGCTAGAAAACCACATGCTTTACAAAATGGAGGTAGTCCCTTTCTCCAGGTATATTTGAGAGAGATCAGATTTCCCTACAGATAGGGAGATATCAAGAGAGCACAGAAGCAGCTAATTCATATGGGCTGAGCTCTTTGTCCCAGATTCACCCTGCAGGCAGCTTAGGGAGCCCAAGAGGCCAGAAGTGTTTCTCTAGTGAAAGACTTTCAAAAGAAATCCTGAAGATTATAGAATAAAGGTTTCCACTGGATGTATAACCTGCCCCTGTCCAGAATAAGCTTCATTTTCCATGAGTTCTGGCATGAGGATTTAGAACACCAACACAACCCCCAAATCTAATCAACCACAACGTCATTCTCTTCTCATTCGACAATCAGGGAGAAAGTCTCAAGACTACAAGACAAGGGGCCAAACTGGTGAGATGGGGGTTCTCATTCTGTCCCTTATTAACTGAATGATCTTGAGCCAGGGACATAACCTCTCTGTGAAAATTGTGGATAGTCATAGTACCTATTTCGAAGGGTCATTGTGAGGTTTAAATGAATCAACATAAGTTATGTGTCTAAATCAGAGTTGGCACACAGTGGATGCTAGACAAGTACTTGCTCTTATAAGGAATGTTTCAGCCTAATGTCTAGGGGATGAATGACCTAGGGCAGGTTTCCTTCATTCTTTGATCCATTCAAAATTAAGAAGCACCAGACAGAGCACCAACCACCACATACCATGTGCAAGAGATTAGACCAGCGTTTCTCAAAACTTCATGTGCATAGTGGTCATCTAGGGGTGTTTTCAAAAGCAGATCCTGATTCAGTAAGTCTGGGAAAGAGATACAAGAGTCTTTAGTCCTTAACATTTCCAGATGATGCCAATACTGGTGATCAGTGGACCACATTTTGTATAAAATGGGCAGAGATACTTGTATCATGGATCTATCATGGGTGGGTCTAAAAGAAACAGGCTTAAGTGCTGCCTCCAGGTACAGACATCTGGGTTTGGCTACAATGGCAAAAATTTCTTCATTTCTCTAAGAGCTCTTTCAATTACAACCTGCATAATATATTTGTACCCTACTGCTTGTGATTTATAACTTGTAGCCTTCTCATCAGTTACTCTCTAAATTCTTATCCTAACTCCCTAATTAAAATAGAGTCAAAATACACCCTTTGATCAGTTTGCAGCCCTGACAAAGCTTGGTACTCAGGGACAAGTTAAACCTATAAAGATTTTCTTCTAGCATTGGTTCTTAAATTTAGCATGCATTGGAATCACTTAGAAGACTTTTTCAACCACAGTCTGCAGAACCCCATCCCGGGAGTTTCTGATTCAGTAGGTCTGGGTTGAGGGCCAAGAATTTCCATTTCTAACAAAGGCCCAGATGATGCTGCTGGTTTGAGAACCACATTTTGATAACCATTACCTTACAGCAGCAAGGTCTGCATGCCAGTGAAGAACTGACAAGATAAGAGAGGCCAATCATATTTGATACCACGGGGTTCAGAAATAGCATAAATGTAATATGCATGTAACCAACAGATTAAAGGAGTACAGAGGAGGATAAATCCTATTTCATCAAAACCCATAGCAGCTGAACTAGCTCACACATCCAAAGCCCTTATTTACTGTGAACAGAAAGGGCTGCATGAAATTGAGGAAAATGATCATGTGTAAAGGCCAAACCAGGTCTCTCTGTATCTCAAAATCAAGTAATAGCAAGGCCCAGGCAATTTACTAATTTTTCACTGGAAAGTACCATAAAAGGATTCTAATTAGCACATAGTTATATGTCAAACATCAACATCAATCATTTCCACCTCTTCTTGAAATCTTTTTCTGATAGCCTCAGGCAGAGGTCAACATTTCCTTTACTGGGTTTTGTAGTGTCCATACTACATTAGTAGTATTTATAATTTTATGTTACCATTTACATTTCTCTAGACTTGAAACTCGTGGGGGACAACGAACATGTCTTTTATCTCTGGTTTCAGAATCTGACTCCAATGCACCTCTGGTCCTATTACAGAGTGAAGTGTTAAATATGTGTAATAATTGATACAAGAAGGAGGTTGGCATCCTGTCATTGTTAATATAGATATTATATGTACAAGAAAATAGCATTTCTCCCCTGAACAATCATTTCAGTAACATGTTCAATTAATGTATGATGAAACATTAAAATTTATTTTTTTAAAAATTCACAGGTAGAGATCTTAAATGTTCATTAACAGTGATTTATAAATAAGGTATGTTTACACAATGGAAGACTACACAACAGTGATAATGAATGAAATATACTATACTCAACCCTCATTATTCAGGAATTCTGTAATTGCAAATTTGCCTGCTTGCTAAAATTTATTTGTAACTTCAAAATCAATACTTTTGGGGTTTTGGGGTTGATTTGTGGCCATGCACAGAATGGTGAAAAATTTGAGTTGTGACATGCACATTCCCTTCTGAGTTTGAACAAGGAGATGCTCTGACTTTTTATTTCAGCTCTCACATTGTAAACAACCTTTTCATAGTTTGTTTACTGTTCCATTTTTCTCACTTTTATTCCTTTTCTAAGTGTTTTCATTATTTAAAGTGGACCCTAAATCATGCTGAAGTGCTGTCTAGTGTTCTTAAGTACAACACAGCTGTGATGTAACATAGGGAGAAAATATGTGTGTGAGAAGAGCTTTGTTCAGATGTGATAGTACTGTTGGCCATGGGCTTAATGCTAATGAGTCAACAATATATATTAAATAAGGCGTCTTTAAATAGAAATACACATAAAGCAAGCTTATGTGTTGATTGGTTGACGAAATGTTATAACTAGAGGCTCACAGGAACCTAACCCTGTATTTCTCCCAAAAGCAATAGTTTAGTATTGGTTAATTCAGTGTTCACAGAGACTTTATATAACGTCACTACTGAGAATAATGAGCACCAATTGTGTTGAAAATAGATAAATAAATTTTAGTAGCATAATTCTAAGTGAAAAAAGCACATCCCAGAAGACTTCATGGTGCCTTTCTCACAAAGTTCAAAAACAACTAAAACTAAACAATACATTATCTAAAAAAAAAGTACTTAAAGCAAAGGAACACAAAATTTAGGGTAGCGATTATCTTGTGGGGGTAGAGGGAATGGGACTCGGTACAAGCAAATTGGTAGATGTAAGGTATTAGGTGGTGAGTTCACGACTGTTTATTATCTTAATATCTAATTAAAATAAATAGATAAATTATGAAAAGATCATGAACAAAAGATGACAATGGAGCATAAACCAAGGATTATAATTAAATCAATTCTTTGCACTGATGTCCATTGATACATGTCTGTGCATGTTTCATACTCACAAATACATGTACTGAATAAATGAATGAATAGATATTTTTTGGTCCCACATAAGGGGCTTTTCTCTCCCTGAATTGAGACTTTCTCCATGAGACCTTGAGGCAGAGATCCACATGAAGAACTGGAGGGCACTCTGCCACAGAAGGAAGAGGTGAGTTCTCACACTTCACCAGCACCTGCATTTCTCCTGTCATTCCTGACAGTTCAGACACTTAATGTATGGATATGTCATTCACAGAAAGATGCTCCATAGTGCACAGCAGCACCTAGGTACCACTGTGGAATTCAGATGCACCCCTGATCCATGTAGTCCAAACTACACACTGAAAAGAGCTAGAATAATTGTTCAAACAGAGATAGGAAGCACAGGCAAGAAAAAAACTAGATCTAGTTTGATTTAAAGCTGTAATTTAGAATGAAAGCCAGCTTTGAAACCAAGAATTCTATGGAGGTGGGCACTACAGAATTGCCTGTAATGTTGAGAGAAATGCAGAAAATATAAGTTTTTAAGTAAGAGGTTAATACTGCCAGTTTCCCATGATGGTTAAGTCTCAAAAAATCTGAAGGAAAATTAGTATGATTGGATTTGAGAAAAGACCAGTATTGCTACAGCAGCAAAGTGTACTCTCTTAAATGAGAAATCAAGGTATATTCTCACTGGAGGTTTGCCTTTGATATATGAATGTTATGTACCCACAACCAGTGCCCTCACAGCGGTCGACAATTTAGGGTGATTTGTATAATGCACCTTGCTGTAGCATGCAAATGATGGGACCTCCTCCTTTGCCTGGGCTGCAACAGAGTCAGGGCTGGTGGAACTGAAATGAATGCCTGGTATTCAAGCAGCATTTAATCACATGTTTGGTTTGATTTACTAATGCTATTGTCTTTCCATTTTCTGTTAAGAAATTATTAGCAGGAAGTAACTCGGCCTGAACGCCACAATATGTTGGATCAATTTAAGAGACGATATAGATCACTGGGATTTCTTTTGTCAAATGGAACCATTAGACTTGCATATTAAAAAAGTATATATTTCTGTTTCAAGTGTGTAAGTGATACATTGTTTACCATTATGTAAAAGGCCACCAAGAAGGCAAGGGGAGAGATATGAATGGATGGCAGGAAAGGGGTGATAAATATGTCATTGCCTGTGCAGCTTATATTAGACCATGGGTATCTTGTTTTGTTGACAGGAGGTGCATTTTCCTCTTTTCCCTAAGAGGTGGCTTACCATTCTCAAGGTTATCATCCGTGAACTCAGTGAGAAAGTCTACCTTCTGCTGTTTACACAAACATGCTATTACTAAAATATATTTTGACTGTATGTAATTACTCATATGGCCACTGGGCTTTTGACAAACACTGCTTAAAAATCAAACTCAAGACACATACTCTCTCTGCTTATCATCTTGTGATACATTATTTTTTTTTACCAATAACTGTTTTTCTGTGTCACATTGGGTCTGTTTTTTGGTGTCATGCTGTCTTTTGCTATCCAGTACCTGGACAGAGCAGCTGAGTAATTATATCAGTGTGACTGCAATTTTACCTTTAGGGCCCTCTTGCTTCACTGGCACACAGGTGACTAAACCAGGAATGGTGACATTCCTTGAGGTGAGGGATTGATTGACCACGTGACTCTATCAACTGGCAGCACAGCAAGCAGCTGAGTCACGCTGGATAACCTTACAGCCTAGCAAGGTGAGTCTGAGAAACCCAGGTGAAATGGGACCCTAGGCACTCTGTCCCCAGTGAGTTTGGTTCCCAGGTTATGACTGAACAAACAAGATCTAAAAAAATCCTAACCCAAGTACCTATGAATGTGACCTAATTTGGAAATAGGATCATTGCTGATGATCTCAGATGAGGTCTTTAACGTGGGCTGTAACCCAAGATGACCATAACTTTATAAAGAAGGGAAATTTGGACAGAGAGCTATACACACACAGAGAAAGCATGCAATGTGAATGTGAAGCAGAGATAGGTGTGATTCATCAATAAAGCCAGGAACACCAAAGATTGCCAACAAGCCACCAGAAGCTAGGGAAGAGGTATAAGGCAGGGCTCACAGCCCTCAGAAGGAACCAACCTGCCAACACCTTCATCCTGGACCTTTAGAGCTGTGAGACAAGACTTTTCTGTTGTTCAAGCCATACAGGCTTTGGTGCTTTGTTACGGCTGCCCTAGGAGACTAATACCAGCAATGACCCCAACTCCATGACGCTGTGGGAAATGCTGGCCCTGCACCTCAATGCATGTCATGGCCTCAGAACGTTTCATAAGACAATCCACAGGCACCAGTGACATTCAGCCGGGCTTGGCAAAGAAGATAAAACCCACTGGGCTAACACATTTAAAAGTTGTTGTTGTTGTTGTTTTGGTAGGCAAAAGAGAGCCCTCTGAAAGTTTTGAGGAGGAAAATTAAATGAACCATCCTACCTTTTGATCTTACCTTGCAGCTGAAGGGTTGTTTATAAAACTATCCTTTCCTTTTCTTACCGTAGCACTGATTTCACAGTGTGAACCCAGAGTGCTGGGTTCGCTCTCTGTTTCCTCCTGTCAATTGGGAACCACCTGAGACCAGGAACTGTATCTTATTGTTCTGTGTGTCCAGCATTTGGACCAGGCTTAGTATTTAGCTGGTGCTAATTTAATATTTGTTTGGTTGCAAATTTTATTGTTTTTCACTTTTTATATTTGACATAATTTTACACTTTTAGGAAAGTTTCAAAAATAGTATTAAGAACTCTCATATTCCTCTTACCTTGATTCATCAATTGTTTGCATTTTGTAATGTTTGCCTTATAATTTTTTCCTGTCTTTATATAAGCATATTTTTTTTTTCTGAACCACTTGAGAGCAAATTGCAGATATCAAGCCTCTACACCTAAAAGCTTTAGTATATACTTCCTAACTAAGACATTATCCTAGGTAATTATAGTAAAATTATAAGAATCAGGAAATTTAACATTAATAAATACTCTTATTTATAGTCAATATTCAAATTTTTAAAAATTAATTCTTTATAGATTTTTTTTCTCTAATTGAGATTTCAAGGTAAGATCATTCACTTAATTTCCTTGTTGCATTGCTTTAGTTTCATTTAATCTGGAACTCTTTCTTAGCCTCTCCTTCTCTTTTATGATATTAACATTTTTGTAGAGTACAAATCAGTTATGCTGTAGAATATCCCTCAATTTGGTGTGTCTGATATTTTCTAATGACTACATCAAAAGTATGCATTTCTAGGCAGGGATGTCATAAACATAATTTTGTGTTGTCAGTTCATCATATTAAGGGGCACATAATGTTAGTTGATTTGGCCCATTTTTGGTAATTTTGACTTTGACTTCTTGATTAAAGTGATGACTGTCACATTTTTCCACTTAGTTACTATTTTCTTTTTGTAATTGATAAATCATTTTTGGGGAGGTATTTTAAGAGATTATTTTCCTCGTGAAATTTTCACAGACTGGTTTTAGTGTTCATTGTTGATTCCTGCCTGATTTAATTATTATTATGGTGATTGCATGATGGTTATTTTGCTAACTGCTTCATTTCCTCTACTTTTATTAGCTGGCATTCTACTGTGCTTTCGCTTCAAATGCTTATTTATTTACTTATTAACAGTATGGGTTCATATATTATTATTTTATTCAATGAATTATAACTCATTAGTGTTATTATTTATTTTGATGCTCAAATTGTCTCAGATTTGCTGTCTTGAAACCACGTCAATCTGGTTCCTTTGTACATTTTACATGTCCTCATTATTTTTTGAGCACTTTTTATTTTCAAGCTCGACAAGACATTCTAGTTTACATTGTATTATTTTTGCCTCTCCATGGAATTAGCCATTTCTCTAAGAAATCCTACCCCCTTTTAGAGGGAAATGATACTTAGAAATCAATATCTGGGAATAAGGAACCCATTAAGAACGAATTTTTAACTATTTCAACATTCTACTTTTCAAGTTTACTTTATTCATCACTTGCTGCTGGTGCCATGTAATGTTTGTAACAGAATCTTTTTAAAACTCTCCTATAACCTAGTGTAAATTTGTTTTCTTCCTCACTCTCATATCATTTTTTTTTTATTTTCTGAAAAGAATAAGATTATCTGGGGTGACATCTTTTCTCCTCTCCACATAAATTATTCTTTCTTTCTTTCTTTCTTTCTTTCTTTCTTTCTTTCTTTCTTTCTTTCTTTCTTTCTTTCTTTCTTTCTTTCTTTCTTTCTTTCTTTCTCTCTCTCTCTCTCTCTTTCTTTCTTTCTTCTGGCAACAACTCTGCCATCCATGCCCACTCTATATCTTTCTTTATCTTTACGTAGAATTTGACCTTTCCTTCTGTGTTTGGGAGAAGAGTGTCCCTCCTCATTTTTCAGGCTAATCCTACCACTTCTTGTTTCTATTTCCTCTTGTCTTCTCAAGAACCTCCTGCATCTACTATTTCTATTTCTTCTTGCATTTTCCTTCTCTTCTTATATGTTGTGCTTCTCTGCCTGTAAGTTCTCAAGTCTTTTAAATGTTTTTTTTTTTTTTTTTTAAAAAAAGTCTTATCCAATTCTATAGCTTTGGAGAAAATGGCCTAACTCTGCTTTGTTTCACTATCAACATGCTTAAACAAGTAGTGCACATTTTCTTTCTCCATTTCCATAGCACACACACATTCCTTGGGAGTTGGCAGAGATCTCTGTTCTTCAACTCTCTCTTCAAAGTCATTAGTAATCATAAAGTCAGCTATTCTACTCTTTTCCAGGATGTAATGCCTTTTAAGAAAAAGATATGTAGGAAAGAATTTGGAATTGATATTAAAAATTAGTTGTTATCAAATGTTTTTTAAAATTAGAATAAACGTTTTAAAAATTCTCAACAAATTATACATAGAAAGAATTTACCTCAACACAATAAGGCCATAAATAACAAGTCATAGCAAACACCATACTCTATGGTAAAAAGTTGAAAGCTTTTTTCCTAAGATCAGGACCAGGTAAGAATGTCACTCTTGCCACTTCTATTCAACATAGTACGAGAAGTACTAGCCAGAGCAATTAGACAAGAAAAAAGAAATAAAAGGCACCCCAAATTGGAAAGGAAGAAGTCAAATTGTCACTCTTTGCAGATGACATGTATTTACATATAAAAACCCTCGAGTCCACCAAAAAAATGCAGATTACACAGTCAATATAACAAAATCAGTAGCATTCTATACACTAATAACAAACCATCCAAAAGAGCAATAAAGAAAAAAAAATCCTATTTAAAATAGCATCAAGAAAAATAACACATTTAGAAATAAATCTAAGAAATGAAGCATCTGTACAATGAAAACAATAAAACATTGATGAAAGAAATTAAAGAACACACAAATAAATAGAAAGATATCCAGTGTTCTTGGATTGGAAGAATTAATCTTGTTATAACATCCATACTACCCAAAGCAATCTACAGATCTAATGTAATACCTATCAACATTTCAATGACATTTTTCACAGAAATAGAAAAAAAAATCCTAAAATTCTTATGGAACCATGAAGACTCTGAATAGACAAAGCAATCCTGAGGAAAAAGAGCAAAGCTTGAGGCATCATTCTAGTTTCTAAATATACTATACACTCTAATAATCAAAATAGCACGATACTAGCACAAAACCAGACATATAGAGCAATGGAACAGAATAGAGAGCCCCCAAATAAATCCACACATATAAAGTCAACTTATCTTTGATGCCAAATACACACAAAGGAAAAATGGAAGGGTTTTCAATAAATAATGTTGGGAAAATAAATACCCATATGCAGAAGAACAAAATTGGCAGAACATTTGCAACCCCATAATATTTTGAAATAATAGCAAAAACATTTTTATACTTGAATGAATCAATATTATCTTTTGTTATTTTATATTTTGTGTTAAAGTTACAAATGTTCCTCAATCTCATTTGTTAAATGTATTTACTCATGTGTTTTACTAAACATTTATCATCTCAGTTTCTACTTTTAAACCTTTGATTCATTTAGATTTTATCCTAGTATACAATGTGAAGTATGGAAGTGATTTGATTTTTTTCTTTAATGATTACTTTTCTCAACACCTTCCCCCTCTCCCATTATAATGAGTTAAATTATGTTCCCCTAAAAACAAATGTTAAGGTCATCAACCTCAGTACCTCACAACCGTGAACTTTTTTTTGGAAGTAGAGTCTTTATAGCGGCAATTAAGATAAAATGAGGTCATTTAAGTGAACCCTAATTCAATATGACTGATGTTCTGGAAAAAAAAAAGGGAAAATTTAGACACAGAGATAGATACAAATTGAGGGAAAAAGCCTATGTAAAGAGGCACAAGGAAAAGATGGCCATCTCCAAGCCAAGGACTGCCTGAGGCCACTAGAAGCTCAGAGAGAAGACTAGAACAAATCTTTCTCTAGTGTCTTCAGAGGGAGCATGGCCTGCCAACACCTTGATGTCTAACTTTTTTATTCCAGAACCAGGAAACAATAAGCCACACAGTTTTGGATACATTTTTAAATTAAATACAACAACCCTAGGAAACTAATACACCCACTGATTTGAGGTGCCATCATTATCATTTGCCATGAGAAATGGGTGTACTTCTGAACTTTCTATTTTGCTCCATATGGATTATCTGTCTACTCGTGTATATGTATACCATGGGATACTACTCAGCCATAAAAAGGATGAATTAATGCCTTTTGCAACAATTTGGATGGCAGTGGAGACCATTATCCTAAGTGAAGTATCTAAAGAATGGAGAAACAAACACCACATGTACTTGCTATGAAATTGAAACTAATTGGTGGACACACATGCACAGAGGGAGGTAAAACTCAGTGGAAATTAAGTAGGGGGAAAAGGGGAGGAGGGGATGGGTGAAAACCTTCCTAACTGGTACAATGAACACTATCTGAGTAATGGGCACACTTATATCCCTGACTTCAACATAGCAAAAGTGATCCATGTAACAAAAACTTGTACCCCAGTAATATTTTGAAATAAAAAGTTTAATACCTCCCAAAAAACAATTATTCATTCACATGATTCTGTAATTTATTAGCACTGTAATATTTTTAAATGTTTATTATATTTAACTCTTACAAAAAAACAAAAATGTAACATTATCACTTATTAGGATGTCTTAATTATTTACTCTAAAAAGTGAGTTAATCCAATTTAAAAATCATTTTGTTTCTTTAAAAGTAATAAAAAGTTTAATAGTTGTTTAATAATAAAGTTTTATACAAATTAAAAAAAGGAATTAAAACCACAATGAGATATTACCTCACACTTGTTAATATGGCTATTATCAAGATAAGAGAAAATAAATATTGGGGAGATGGGTAACCCATGTACACTGTTGATAGGAATGTAAATTAGGATAGCCATTGTGAAAAACACTATAGAGTTTCCTCAAAAAATTAAAACTAGAACTACATATGATCCAGCAACTCCACTTCTGGATATATATCTGAGATAAATGTGGAAGAGATAACTTCACTCCCATGTTTATTGCACCATTATTTGCAATAGCCAAGATATGGAAGCAATTTAAGTGTTCATCAGTGAATAAATGGACAAAGAAAATATGGTGTATATATACAACAAGATACTATTCAGTGTTAACCAAGAAGGAAATCTTGTTATTTACAACAACATGGAAGAGCCTGTAGGATATTGTGCTAAATGAAATAAGCCAGGCACAGAAAGACAAACATTGAATGATCTCATATGTGGAATCCACAAAAGTCAAACGCATAGAGGCTGAGAGTAGAATGGTGGTTACCAGGGGTTGGGGTGTGGGGCTTGGGAAGATGGTCAAAGGGTTCTAACTCCCTGTTAGATAGGAGGAACAGGTTTAAAGGAACTATTGTATAATTTGGTGACTATAGTCAATAGAAATGTGTTGTATACTTGAAAATTAATGAGAGCAGATTTTTAATTATTTTCACAAGAAAAAATGATAAATATTTGAGGTGTTTCTTATATTACTTAGCTTTATTCAGCTATTTCACAATGTATGCATGTAAAAAATTAAGTACACCATAAATATATACAATTTGTACTTGTCAATTAAAAAAATACAAAAGGTCTTTTTACACCCTATTTCCTGATTATTCAGGCTACTTTATCCACATAACTATCAAGAGCAGCCATCAGTGTCTCTAAGGTACCTGAATTTACCAAAAAATAAATAAATAAATAAATAAATAAATAAAGAGAGAGAGAGAGAAAGAAAGAAGGAAAGTTGGTGTTTGAAAACATGGTCTCTGCTGTTTACTTATTTGGTAGCTGAATTAAGTTCTGTGTGTCATAGTTTATTTTTTGCAAAATGAATAGAATGGATTTTTTCCCCATAGGAATGTTCTGAGGAACAACTTGGTAAATTGTAAAGCATCGTGCAAATGTTAGTGCTTGCTGTTAAGTAACTAAAGACTACGTATTATATCTTTACCTTTAAAACTATAAAACATCAGCAAAGGCTAGCATTAATTATTACAATATTCAAAAACATATTAGTATGTTTATATTTCTTCTTACCATTCCTTTCCATCTCCTTAATAAATTATACTTTCTTCTCATGTCATTAGTTATGCTACCAGGTTAGTTCTTGGGTTTCTCTAATTTCTTACTCCTGCCCTCTTTCCTTCTTAGGCTTGATACAGCTGTCATCAGGTTCAGAGCCTTGTTGGGAGTGAATTTTCAGTCACTATCTTCCATGGAGACCTGCTTCTTAACCTTATATTCTCCATGTCTCACTGTCTGTCAGACAGATTCGCTGAAGAAATCCTTCCAGCTTTGAGTTAACTCAAATTCAACTAATATTACCTTATATTTCTTTCCCTACAAATTCTATTACTTCTTTGAGAAAATTAAAAAATATAAAAAATCTTCTTATACCTTATGATTTTCTACACAAGAAACTCTAGTCTTCCAGGAGTAAGGTTGTCAAGATCTCTGAGAAGAGGAGATGGATTTTCTTGTTTACTTCACCCTCTTGGATTCCAGTCAGATAGGTACATCTCCTAGGAGAACCACTGTTCTTTATTTGATATCACTATCAAATCTAAGTAAAAATTATCTCTACTGTACTGTTACTTTTTTAAAAAATTGTGGTAAAATACATATAGGACAAAATTTACCATTCTAACCATTTTAAGTGCACAGTTCAGTAGTGTTAAATACATTCTTACTGGTATACAGCCAATATCCAGAACTTTTTCTTCTTGGAGATCTGAAACCCATTACACATCAACTCCCCACTCCCCCTGTTAGTGTTTTTTTGAGAGTATCAAATTCTGTCTTATTTGTTTTATGATTGCTAAACCAATTATTATAGTGCTGTTAGTATAGTGGATGCTCAAGAGATTAGAGATAATCAAAATGTAATAAGCATTTCATAATCACCTAATGTACACCAGGATCTATGCTAAGGAATGGGGAGGGGGTAAAAACACAATGATACAAGTCGTGCCCTCAAGAATTTTCAGTTATAGAAAATACAGATATGCAAACCAATAACTCAAATATAGCACAATAGCAATAATAATACACCTTAACTGAGAATCATTGATACAATAAGAAGGTAGATATTAATCATGAAAAATGGCAGAGTATGCTTCACAAGGAAGATAAGTATCATAAAAGCATCTCTTATCTTCTTTTATAAGGCTATATAGTATTCCATTCTTTATATAAGTACCATATTTTCTTTATCCATTCATCTGTTGATGAACAATGCTAAGTGAAATAAGCCAAGCACAGAAAGAAGACTACTATATGATCTCAATTTTATGTGGAGTCTAAAATTGTTGAACTCATAGAGGCAGAGAGTAGAAGGGTAATTATCAGAGTCTGGGGATGGGGGAAAGGTGTGGGTACAGGATGTAAAAGAGGAGATGGACCACAAGTACAAAGTTTCAGTAAGATAGGAGGAATAACTTTTAATTGTCTTTTGCACAACATGATGACTGTAGCTAATAGTAATGTATCATATATTTCAAAATTGCTAGAAGAGTAGGTTTCTTACAAAAGATAAGTAGGTGAGGTGATGAGTATGTTAATTAGCTTGATTTAATCTTTCTACAATGTGTGTGTATACATGTATACCAAAACATCACAATGCATCCCATAAATATATACAATTATTAGTCAATTAAAATTTTTCTAAAATATCTTTTTTTTGGCTAAAATATCCATAGGGCTTAGAATCACTCAATTATTAAATAATTACTAAATGATTGAATCAGGTGATATTTATGCTGTTCTTTGTTGGAGCAAAGGAAACACTTAAAGAAGTAAGAAACAGTATTGCATAAGGGCGGTTTGGAAGCTAGGTTTGATAATGCATATTAAGGTATACGAAGGAGTTAAAGAGTAGATATACCGGGAAGGGAAGAAGAATGGCAGAAAGGCAAGAAGACAGGAAGAAAGAAAGGAAGGAAGGAAAAAAGGAAAAGCACAAATAAGTGAAAA
The DNA here is from genome assembly GCA_963574885.1 of Lepilemur ruficaudatus. Classification (NCBI taxonomy): domain Eukaryota; kingdom Metazoa; phylum Chordata; class Mammalia; order Primates; family Lepilemuridae; genus Lepilemur; species Lepilemur ruficaudatus. The sequence goes on from CAUYRT010019754.1 coordinate 21,580, forward strand.
CAACCTTACCGATGATATCATTTTCTCTCCCTTTCAAGGAGTGGACAAAATCAGCTTCCACAGCCCATTCGAAAGAGGTTATTCAGGGTGTTCCCAGGGGACTGAGAATGGAGGACTTGGGATTCAAGGCAGAAGCAATTGAACTCTAGTAGGAGAGGAAGAGAGCTTCCAAAAACACTGCAAAAAGCACAGGTTTTATGAGTTCTGATGATCTTCCCAAAGTCCCTTCTTGTTGAGGGTTAGGGTCGGGACATGAGAACCCCAGGAGCAGGACAGGACTTTGCCAAAGAGCTGCCTGTGGACATGTCAATTTACTGAACAAAAGCTGCTCGACCTTCAGGGGGACATTCCACTGATCAGGGATGTCTGCAAACAGACCCCACCTTGAAGCCTGAAGGCTGGATGTCTGCAAAAGGACCTGGGTTTGTAATCTGAAGGTGGGAAAGAATGATCAAAGATGTCAGCCCAGCAGCTAAGAGCAGTTTGCTATTCTAAGCCTGAGGCAGTGTTCCTATCTCTTTCCTGAGTTCAAGTCTCAGTAAATGAGGAACTAGATAAAGTAAAAAGAAGTACCTGGTCTTTTTGTTCCCTGTTAGATTATATGCCCTACTGCTAACCTACAAGCTTTTCATGTGAAATCATTGCAATCCATAACATGAAAAGGAGACCAAAGACGGGTGCTAGACTTCAGTCAGTACCACCTGGCTCAATGCTGGTGGTCCCCTGACCTCCCTGCACCCGTTCGCCTTACTTTTTGTGTCTATCGTTGTCTCTCCCATCTCTTACAACACACACTGCCCTCTTACAACACACACTGCCCGGGGATCCAGATACTTCAGCGGTGTCTTGAACCCCCGATACCTTCTTACATCACGAGGAGGCCAAATGATCTCAGAGACCAAAAGCTGTTTGGTGAGGCTGGACCAAGACCCTTGTTTCCCTACCTTAGCCAGTACTACCATCCCCATGGGAGGCTCAGAAGCCAACATGTCCTCTATATTCAAGGGACTCAGAGGAATTAACCAGTGACTATTGCATTAAAGACCAGTGTGGTCCAAAGTTTTTTTTTTTTTTTTTTGAGATTCTCTATAATTATTCTTAACTGAATGAGACAACACCCTCCCTACAAAAGAACCTTTGCACTATGCTGCGCACTGAGTGGCAAAGAAAAAGCCCTAAATCATTCAGAATAAATCTCTAAGCAGCAAGCCTGGATAGGTGCTTAGAGTAGATCAGAGTTGGTTTGGATAAATAAAAGATTTAGGATATATATTTTCACCCTACTCTGTAGAATTAAAGGCAGAACAAAATAGTGGTCAAAGGAACACCTACATCAGGCATTGCAGTCTGTGTTCTCAAGCAGCCAATTATGAGGGTTAGGCATCAGTTTGCTGAAAGGATTTCCAACATTGGAGATTGAAGGAGTAAAAGGGAAGCTGGGGAAAAAAGTCCAAAGGTCAGGCTACAGTGGAGTGGAAAGGGAGGTGTAGCCAGGTAAATAGGGTGGTCTCCCTGAAGATACACCCAATAGACAGTCTTTCTCCTCTTCCTCAGTTGGCCTCAGGCCATGCTGTCAAGGTTCTTGGCATTGGAGTGCTTTCAATACCTGGGGCTTGGGGTTGGAGTACTTAATGCCTTTTCTTCACTCTAGGTTAAACACCTTGAATATCTTTAGTACCATTTTAGTCATGATAATAAGATCATTTCCACAGGGGAGTGTCATAAGGCCTAATTAGTACCTGTAGAGAACTCTGTGATCTTACCAGGAAAGGAGTGCAAAGCGCTATTTAACCTGAGAACCAAAAATGGATGAAAAAATCGCTCAATTTAGTTAGAGTCGCAGTCATCCAACACACTGGAAGAAAATGTGAGTCTCTCCATAGGGATGCTTTCCAAGGTCAGAATTTTATAAAGTCAATATTTTCCCATTGGAAGAGGAGATTTCATTTCAGTGATTTGGGAGGTAGCCTGCTGCTGTGGACAAGAAGGATACGCAAGAACTAAGTTCCAATCCAAATCAACTTGCTGCTACCTAGCAGTGCAAAATAAATTAGTTGAGTCACAGCTTTGAGTATAGTTTACTCATCTTCAATTAGGTCGATTGAACTAAATGTCATTTAAAGTTCTTTTAAACTCCAGCATGTTCATGGTTGAAATTCCTTGGTTTTCATTAGACAAATTCAGTTCAATCAATGTTTGCTGAGTAGGTTCTATGTAGTAGGCATTGTGGTAGCTTGTGCAAGTTCTAGCTTTTTGTATACCTTCAAAGATACCATACATATAAAACCATCACCCTCTAGAAGTAGCAATGTATGGCCCTGGAGCGTCAATTAATGCAGCCCAGTCACTGGACAGGGAAAGGAGATATGAACTCAATTTGCATTTTTGGGAAGTAAACTAAGCTAGTCCAGTGAGTTATTGTCTGCGCCGGATTTTGAAAGATGAATAAAAATTTGCTGGTAGACAAAGCAGATTAGGAATGGCATGCTGGTGAGAAAGAAGAGTATGTATTAATACAAAAATGTGAAATGTAGGTGAAAAATCTGCTGGAATATAACATTCCAGGGAATATGAAGGTGACAATCCAATACACTTTTATACAATCATAGATACAGTTTTTTTTTTTTTTTTATCCATTCCAGCTTCAGAGAGCTGTGGTTATTTCTTATTTGCAGGCAAGATTTGTTTGAAATCTTTAAATCACAAGTTCCAAAGAAGATGATTGAAACCATATAGAATCAAGCACAAACAATGCAGGCTAAATCTTGCTTTGTATTTTCTGACCTATTTAAGAAAAAGAATGTAGGATTCCCATCGAGGGAAATAACCTCAGGATTGTGAGCTGGCTTTGCAGGAGCATTCAGAGTGTCTATGCCTAGCTTCTTCCAGAACTTGTCACAAAGAAGTGCAAATAAGGAGACCAGAGAAGGCAGCCAAGTCCTCTCTAAAATTATCCCTGTCATCAGAAACAATTAATACTATGTACAGCACAGTATTGTTCTAGGAATAGGAGCCAAAGGAGTTTAGGGAGATTTGCAGATCATATAATTTTATATCTAGAGTTTGTAGTTGGCACAGGTTGGTGTGTCAAAGCTTAATCGGTGGGAGGAATTGTGGGGGTCCAAATGAAGCTATTCAAAAGGTTTAAACAACATTACTAGAGGAAGGAGATGGTTTATATCATTATCATATTCTTGAGAAACTTTTCTCTTTCATTTCTATTTGTAGCTAATCAAATTGATTCTACTCAATGGAACCTTACAGTGTGTATGTGTCTGCGTATGTGTATGTGTGCCTGTGTGGCTTCCCAGTGTGTGTGATTTTCTTTTCCTTTCTGCACAACATTCTGTGGGTCCTGAGTAAATGTCAAGCCATCATAACTAGCAAACCTTTTCAAGTTGAACTAATGGAACCTCAAATGAATTTACTTACACTCCTTTGCGTTGGTAAATCCTGAGTTCAGTCACACCTGACATTCTTTATACATTTTAACAAAAGCAAAGTCACATTGCCAGCAAAAGGCTAATGCAAGCAGGAAAAGTAAAAAGAGGATATTTTTAAAAGAAAAAAATAACATGTGATAATGATATTATATGGTAAACTATATTTTTTCAATTAATATTAGATCATTAGTCATTGTCTAGCACATTCTTTAGTGCAGAGGGAAAGGGAGGGATTTCCAATTTCTCCATTACTGATATTCCATCTAAATGAAGTATCATAAATAGTTTTTGGAGGTAGTTTCATTGTGTTCTTTATAAAGTGGGGGTACACATGCTTAGCATTTATTCTGAATCTTCATTTATATTGTCTTCATGCTGGTTTTTGTTATGGGAAAGTACCAGCTCTATTTTTTGTTTTGATTTTACACTTGAGGGGGAAAAAAGAGTTTTGGAAGGAAGACTAATTCATTAATAAATCTATCCCCTGGACCCTGGTTGACATCCACTTTAATAAAGAGTTCTAAGAGTGCTGTTTCTCAAGCTCGTGAAGAAAGAGCAGAGAAATCAGTATTTATATTTTTGGTAGTTATTAAAATTTGAAGCTTTTCCAGGGCAGGCTAATTTTGAGGTCTGTGCAACTCTGGGGACTAACTGAGAATTTCATAAATAATCAGAAAAAAGAAAACGCATATGTAGATAAGAAAATGTTTCCCAAGCAGAATAAAGGTTTTCAGCAGCATATGTGACTGCAGAGTTAGCTCAGTTTATCCAGTTGAAATTATAGGTAAAGCTAAACAAAAATACAGAGCTCATGTTTGCCTGGGACACAGAGATTAAAGGAAACATCCTTGTTTTCTGAGGGAAACTGCAAATAACCCCCCCTAAAAAAAAACACCCTCTACAATAGAACCCCTAATGGTCAAAAGAGAACACGTTGTAAATCTACTTTGAGAGTCAGCCTAAACCTGGCCACTCACATCAGGATTTCTGGGGAGGAAAGGCTGCCACCTACTGAATCACCACCTTTTAGATGTTTCTGTCAGCACTTTGATTTTCCTTGGAGTTCTACCAGCCCTGGAGCGTGACCTTGCTTAGAAATGAAATCTGACCTCATTACAATGCAAGCTTAGCTTTTCACAGGAACATTACAAAATCAGCCAGAACCCCTCATCTGCAGATTTTCCCCTAGAATGCCACACGAAAGAAAGACGAGCGAAGGGGCTATGTAGAACCGAAGCAGCAAGAACAGCTGCAAAAGGAGATCAGGCATCTGTGTAATGATATGTTTAGTCACTAAACACAACTATTTTATCTTAAGATAGACTAAAAATCCAGTACACATGTTTATGTAAAGTCTTCTTATTCTCAGTCAGAGGAAAGTGCCTGACTAAATGTTTTGTTGGATTGAACTTAATTGTTGACATCTGGAATTGGTTACTGTTAATATTAACCAAAGCATTTAACTAAATAAAATGACGTGGGAGAAAGGTCTATTCTGAAGCTACTGTGTGATATTAACACAGGTAACAGTTAAAAGGAAAATCAGCTAAATTTATAAAAAAATTTAATAACTTTAAATAACTAAAATTTAATAAATTTAGACAAAGCCTAATTTGTAACTTAATTTAATCTTAAATATTATATTGTATTTTCTACGTAATACTTTCAGGTGGTCCTATCCATACAAATATTTATATGACAAATATTCAAATATACATATCAGTTTTCCATCATCTATTGTAATATATCTATCATATGTGCCTCATATGCCATCCACCTCTGATTGGCTAAATGGAAATATTTTGGGGACCATATTTTCCCTAAAGAATAGTACAAACAAATATAAAAATTTTAGGTATAAGGAAAGATATGCACATTAATGTAAGGGAAGCCATGTTTAGATACATTTGCTTATTTTGTGGCAGATATCACTGGTGTCCATGATAGAATAACAAATTCAAAGAAATTATGTATATTGGCCTTGGGAAATTCAGAATTCCCAACCAGCCTTGAGCTAGACTGAAGAGAAACACTTTAACAGAGCATCTTAACCCAATTAAATAGCTATCCTCAGGCATCTTGCTGTAGCAAGTAATTGAAACCAATGACAAATGTTTTGCTTTCATAAAGGGCATAGTGTTAGAAAAACCCAACCATTTTTCAGTTTTTATTACTTTCACTTTCATTTGAAAGTAAAATGTTAGAAAATACTAGAAAGGAACTGGTCAAAAAAAAAAAAAGAGTGTGGGATTATGTCAAAGGATATGGGAAGCACTATGAAAGAGCTTCAACAGCCAAAGCTAGAAAAGTTTGGACAAGAAAATAAATATTGTAATATTGATTATAACCCAAAGTATAAAGGAAATATACATGTATTATACTAACATAAACAAATATTATATAAATGTAGGCAAATAGACAAATCATTTTTATGGGAGAATGTAGATACTCTCTCACTGGTGAGTGTGAATTGGACCTACTGACTCATTTCCAATGACTAGAGTATGGAAAGGGGAAAACAGTAGCTTTACAGTGTATAATCTTGCAAGCACTACCTGTGATCAAGATTAATATCAATGATGTCATGTGGGTATCATGTACTCACCGAAATAACGTGATGAGGAGAGTACTTCACCTCGGTGGTGGCTCTTCCAAAAACCCATAAGCCCATTCTAATCATGAGAAATACATCAGAAAAACTAGATTTGAGGGACACTCTACAAAATACATGACCAGTACTTTTCAAAATTGTTAACATCGTGAAAAACAAGAAAAGACTGAGAAAATATCACAGACCAGAGGGGACCAGGAGATATAATAACTAAATACAATGTGGTATTCTGAATTGGGTCCTAGACCAGCAACAAAAGAGTAGTGTAAAAACTGGTAAACTCCAGACAAAGTTTGGAGTTTAGTTAAATACTAATGTTGGTTTCTTAGTTTTGACAAATGTAAAATGATAGTGTAAAATGGCAATTTTAAGAGAAACTCAAACGGGGCAAGTAGTATAAAGATTCAATTCTGAACTGTTTTTGAAAAATTTCTATAAATTTAATATTATCCCCATATAAAAAGTTTATCCAAAATATTTGAAGCAAACATATTCTTGTGGAAACAAAGATGGTCAAGTCTCTGAATCTTAAGTAATATTAGTCTTTTGGCTGCTATCTACTTAACGAAATTTATTTGTTTTTATTTCATTATTGTATATGCTCCTTATCAAAATTAATATACTTATATATTTCTGTTTAGAGAAGGTACAAATAACCGCCTTACATTGTAAGTAGATAACATTGAGGCTCTAAATAGATAATAACTGGGTAAGAGATGATGTTGTTTGCAAAAGAAGTGATGAAAAATTGTTAGTTTCTGAATATATTTTGAATATCAAATCAGCAGATTTGCTGAAGTATTACATAGAGAGTATGAGAGAAACTGCTGATTCAAGGATTTCTCCATGGGTTTGAGACTGAGGAGGCTGGTGTTACCATTAACTGAGATGGGATCAAGATTCTGCTATGGATATATTAACTTAATATATTAGGCTTACGATACACATGTAAGCAATATATTAAACCATTAAAATATGTATTTTGGATAAGATATCCAAGCTAGAGATATAAATTTGGGAGTCATTAGCATATAAGTGAGACTTGATGATAACAGCCAGGAAGTGAATATAGAAAGAAGAGAGAAGAGGCTCCGGGGGGGTCCTTCAATAGAAAGAGAGAAGATAGATCAGGGGGATCCAGTGTGATCAACGAGACAGAAACCAATTAAAGTGAGAGTTTATAGACCATGGCACAGAGATGGGAACCCAGGCAGCCTTGTTGAACAATTGAAGTTAATGAGCCAGAGTTACTTGAGAGTTGAAGGAGACCAAGGTGGCCAGAATCCACAGGTACAGTATCGAAGAGGAGAGAGTTTCAAGGAGAAAAGACTCTGAATATGTGCAGAGGATCCCCTCTCAGGGATTCAGCAAAGTAAAACTCATGACATGCAGGTGAGGGAACTGATAAACATTGGAGAAAGAACTCACCTGAGGCAATAGAGGGCAGAGTGCCTGGCACTCACACAGGGCTGGGAATAGTGCCTAGTTCTAACAGATAAATTGTAAAAAAAGTAAAATAAAATAAAATAAAAATAAAAAACATCATGCACAGGGCTTGTGTGGAATACTCATGAGAGTTTTTCCCAGAAGTGAAGAATATTCCTAGATCAAATGCTGCTCTGGTTCTGCCTAACAAAACTTAAAGGAAAGTCTTGGAAGGATTAAACTGTTTCAAAGTAAATAACTTGTGTCCTAAAACAGAGCTCAAAAAAATATATACATTTTTGAAATATACAAAATACATGGCCCTCATCAAGATAAAATTCATAATTTTTGACATCCAATAAAAATTAGGAGGCATGAAAAAAAGCAGAAAAACATGACCTATAATGAAGAGATAAATCAATCACTTAAAACTGATACAGATGTGACACAGATGTTAGCATTAGCAGACAAGGATAATAAAACAATTATTATAACTGTACACCATATGTTCACAAAACTAAAGGAGAATTAAAAGTGTTAAGTCGAGAAGTAGAATATGCAAGAAAGACTCACATGGAACTCTAAAGATGAAAATGACAATGTGTGAGATAAAAATACACTCGATGGGATTAATGGAAAATTCGATCCCACAGGGAAAAAAAACCCAGCGAATTCAAAAAATACTGCAATGAAAACTATTTAAAAGGAACACAGAGATAAAAAAAAATGAAAAGAAAGAACGTCAAGCAGTCTAGTGTACATTTCATTTGAGTCCCTGAAAAAAAGGAGCACATAAAATAATTTTTAGCATTAATGACCAAATATTTTCTAAATTTGAAGGTAATTATAAACCAACAGATTCATGAAGCTCAACAAGCCCCAAGTAATAAATTAAAATAAAACCTTGAAGAAAACTACACCAAAATATATCATAATCAAATTGCTCAAAACCAGGTAAAGGGAAAATCTTAAAATCAGCCAGAGGGGAGAAAAAGACACACATGAACTATCATAGCTAAGAGAAGCCTAAGGAGAAATGATTACTAAATATAATGTGATATCCAAAACGAGATCCCTAAACAGAAAAAGGACATTTAAGTAAAAACTAAGGAGATCTGAATGAAATATTAACTTTAGTTAATAATAATGTATCAGTGATTTTTTTCAATAATTATAATAAATGTACCATACTAATGTAGGATGTTAATAAAGGAACTGAATGAATAGTATATGGAAACTCTGTGTATAATCTTAATTTTTTTTTTATGAATCTAAAACTAAAAAGTTTATTAAGGAAAAAACAAGTATGTACAGAAGAACAAAAATAAGGATGGTGGCAGATTTGTGCTGTAAGCAATGTGAGTGAGAAGACTGGAGAACAATATCTAATGTATTTAAAGAAAAGCTTTTAACCTATAATTTTGGATATTCATGTGCCAAAAAAACTAATTTCCATACATTGCACTATATACAAAAATTAACTTAAAATGAGACTTGGGCCTAAATATAAAACTTAAAACTTTTAAGACTTCTAGGAGAAAACAGAAGAGAAAATATTTGTGACATTTGATTAGGCAAATATTTCTAAAAACAGCACTAAAAGTATGATCCAGATAAGGAAAAAATAATGTATTGGACTTAATTAACATTAAAGAACTTGAGGGCACTGTTCAGAAAATGAAGACAAGACACACATTGGGAGAATTTTTTGACAATTATATATCAGTAAAAGATGGTGCGTAGACAATCTAAACAGCTCTCTAAACTTAATAATAATAACAACCCAGTGATAAATAGGGAAAAAAGATTTGAATAGATACTTCACCACCAAAACTCCAATGAGATATATTATCTTACTCCCGTCAGAATGGCCATTATTAAAAGGACAAAAATAATGGATGTTGGAGAAGATGTGGAAAACGAGGAATACTGTTGGTGGGAAAGTAAACTATTAATAGTACAGCTACTATAGAAAACAGTATACATATTTCTTACAAAACTAAAAATAGAATTACCATTCAATCCAGTAATCCCACTACTGGGTATCAACCCAAAGGAAAAGAAATCAACATATCAAATGGATACATGCTCTTGCATATTTATTACAGCATTATCTAAGTGTACGTGAATGAATGAATGGATTAAGAAAATGTGGCAGATATACGTAATGGAATACTATTCAGCCACAAAAAAGAAAGAATTTATGTCATTTGCAGCAACATGGATGGAACTGGAGGTCATTATCTTTCGTGAAATAAACCAGTGAAAAAAGGGCAAATATCTCATGTTCTCATATGTGGGAGATAAAAATTTGATCACATGGTGGTAGAGTTGAAAGAGATAACAGAGACTGGGAAGTTTGAGTGTGGGGGAGGAGAGAGGATGAAGGGAAGTGGGTTAAAGGGTACAAACATACAGTAAGATGGAATGAATGAGTTCAATGTTAGATAGCAGAATAGGATGGCTATACTTAACAAAAATATATCGTACTAGGGTAATGGACACCCTGACTATCCCAACTTCATTACTACATATTATATACACGTAACAAATTTTCATATGTACTGCATAAATCTGTACAAATAATTAATAAATAAATAAATAAAATGTTTATAAAAAGAAGGAGGGATGGCAAATAAGCACATGAAAAGATTTTCACTATCATTCATCAGGTAAATTCATATTAAAACCATGATATACAACCACATATATATTGGCTAAAGATGGCTAAAATTGAAAATACTGACCATATCATGTGTTGATGAGGATGCAGGGCAAATGAAATTTCATACCCTGCTATTTGGAATGTAAATTTCTATAACCAGTTTGGAAAGATGATTGCGTTTTCTTAAAGATTAAACACACACACACATATGACCTTCTATTGCTAGGCATTATTCCATAGAAATGAAAGCAACCCGTTCTACTAAGCAATCCATTCTATCCCAAGAATGGATGGACAGGCACCACATGTACTCACCAGCCAATTGGTATTAGCTGATCAACACCTAAGTGGACACATAAGAACAACATTTATCGGGTGTCGGGCAGACGGGAGGGGGCAGGAGGGGATGGGTATATACATACATAATGAGTGTGATGTGCACTGTCTGGGGGATGGTCAGGCTTGAGGCTCTGACTGGAGCGGGGAGGGGGGCAAGGGCAATGTACATAACCTTAACATTTGTACCCCCATAATATGCTGCAATAAAAATAATAATAATAAAAAAAGACTTGTACTTCAGCGTTCATAGAATCTTTATTTACTATAGTTTAAAACTAGAGTTTACCCAAATGTCCATCACAGATGAATGGATAAACAAATGGTAGCCTATCCATACAATGGACTACTTGTCAACAGTAAAAAGGACTGTGCTATTGATACACACAACAACATGGAGAAATCCCAAAGTAATTTTGCTGAGTGAAAGAAGAGAGACAAAAAAGACTACATAGTGTATGATTCCACTCTAATAACACTCTAGAAAATGTAACTAATCTACCAGGACAGACAACAGATCAGTGGTTGCCTGGTGATGGGAATTGAGGTAGGGTGATATGCTCATAAGTGAACTTTTGGGAGTAATGAGTATGCTCCTTACCTTTATTGTGGTATTGGTTTCACAGACAAAAATAGATGTCAAAATTTATCAAATTGTACACTTTTGAAATATAAGTAGTTTCTTGTTTGTCAATCATACCTCAAGAAAAATGTAAATAAAAAAATGACTAACACATAGTAGTTGCACAGTAAATATTTTGTTGAATGAATAAATGGCTGAGTGAGTGAAATGAGTATGGATGGATCAGCATTAAGTATAGAACAGTTAAAGCATGTGAAAAATACCAAGATCACATCACAAATTCATTCCTGGAAAATCATCAAATGTTCTCCTGTTTCAAAAAATCTGATAAACAGTATCTGATGAAAATATAAAAGATGTTTTTATTTATAATAGTGTGAATGCTGATTTCCAAACAGTGCAGAATTCTCAAGTGACAAAAGAAAGAAAAATGAATCTCTTTCTTGTTATTTTAGTGTTAAGGAAAAAAAATATTTTAATTCTGAGCAAATGAGTAACCTATATGTAATGTTCACTTTAACTTTCATTTAACAAGTGTATACATATCCGTAAAAGAAAATTCACAATTTGCTATTTAAAAAAAAAATGGTGTCTTGTCTCTGAAAATCTATAAAACAATAACTGGGGAGGATCATTTCTATTACAGAGAGATTGTTCACTTTGCCAAAAAGTTCACAGAGGAATTATTGAAATATCAGAGTTAACTAGTGCATTCAGCTGTTAGTGATCAGGTCATTTACTTTATAGGATGGGGTTACGCTGGAGAGAAAATGAAGTTAATACTCAAGAATGGAGTATTGGAACTACTTTGAATTGAGGATATTTCATAAATAAGGATTTAAGAGTTTGGGAAAGATAATATAAGCCAATGGAAGAAGTGCACATATTTAACACAAATTTGGTTTTTGATGATATCATTAGTGATATATCTGTAATAATATAAGATGATATCTGTGGTAGGATTTAGTGTGATAGGGAACCTGTGTAGGAGATGCTTGAATCAAACATATAAGCAAGCTAAGCTTTGTCTTGTTAAATATATATACTATTTAGCTGAACACATTCAGATAATGCTCTGAATTATCAGCGAGACCACTGGTGTCTCTCATTACCAGAAAAAGGTATATAGGAGAAAATTTGTAAGACCCTTCATCCTGCTACAATGATCTTACTATATATTACTAAAAAGAACCAGTAGGAATCTCATTTGCATTCACAAAGAAATCTGTTCAGAAACCAAAGATTAAAAACAAACAAGCAAGGAAGCAAAAAACAAACAAACAAACAAACAAAAAAAAAAACAAAAAATAAAAACCCACTTCTCTTAATCTGTTTTCCCTTTAGTGGAAACCAGTACATTCACTGGGCATTCTGACAACTTCATTACATTCACTCCTAACATGCACTGGAGGTGAACATCAGTGGTACACAGTCGGTGACACAAAGTAATGGTACCGCTGTGTACCACCAACTTTCAGCAGATACTGCCATATGCCATACAGTACTGTCCTATCACATAAGGCATGCCTGTTTTTCCTGTTGGGCAGCACCCTTTCACACCCCTCTGCTTGTGAGCCATGGCTTGAAAGTGTCTGAGCAGTGTTGTGTTTTGCTCATCCCTCCAATCGACATTTAGAGAGACTTCTAGGAGGTGATAAAGACATAATAGCTAACGATAGAAATAGGCAGTCGTTGTTCTCGTTAGGCTTTCTCGTAGGAGAATGCTACACAAAACAGAACAGTGTCTTGACCCAGCAGGAAGCATGGAGAGTTCGAGTGGGGCTCCACTGTGCAAAGCTTTATCCTCAAAGCCATGGGAAGCCATTAAAGTGTTATAGGAATAATGATCAGATTTGCTTTTTTCAAAAGTCCTGCTTGGTCGTAGATGGGAAAATAAGAGTGGGTGTGAAGGAAGCAGTTATAAGCCTCTTGACTCAGCCCACATGAGATGAAGAGAAATGCATCAACCTGAGAGGATTTCAGAATATGAGTAGTGAAGAATTGGAAGAGATAACCGACTCCCAGTTATCTCATTTTCTCTGACAAAGTAAGAGAGAAACCTTCTTCAATGCTGCAACCTATAGAGGATCTAAAGCAATACTCTCTGTCCATGAAATCTGAATTTTTACCAAAGGAGGCCATTATTTACTGATTTCTTCCTATGTGCCAAGTATAGTGTTCAAGTTCTCAACATGCAATAATGCGTTCAATTCTTCAAACAATTTTGTGAGCTAAGTGCACACTATCCATTCCAATTTAATGACGACAACAGTGAGGAACCTGCCCAAGGATATTCAGCTAGGATGAAGCAGATCTGGGGTTGGTAGCTTGACAGTCTAATTCCAGGGGCTTTGTTCTTAAGACTGCAATACTAAACTCTAATGAACTGCAATCTCAGTTTATATTTATTATCCTGTCCCTCTCTTCATAAAATGCAGATAGACATAAATTCATGGAAAGAGTGTGTGTATATGTGTTTCCTTTGTGCATGGGGTTGTGATACATGGGGATACATATGGGTATGTGTGTCACATGCATGTTACTATGTATGTACTATGTTTAAGTATGTTGAATGTGTGTGTTATTGTGTGGAAGTTAGTAGCTGTGTTGTGTGCTGCTTGGTGATGCATTATCTATGTGTGCATGTGTGTTGGTGTGTGTGGTGTGTGTATATGTATGTGTGAATATGCTGGGATAAGAGACAAAACACTATTTTACTCTGACAGAGAAGCTTTTACTCCCAAACTCAGTCTTGTTATACTTTGATACTTTCTTCATTAATATAGTCTTTCTCCATTCTGAATAATGTGCAAATTATTTTAAAGAAAATAATCTCTCAGGGTTTTAGCATTATACTAAGTTATTTTTACTATACATTTATGAAAATGTTTATATGTTTAAAACTATTATGTAATATAAAGCAAAAATAAGTTTGTAAATTAAGCAAAAACAGAAAAAATATCTAAAGATAGCAGCATTAATGTAGTGTGATGGATGATGCTGTTTTTCTGAAACTAAATTCCTATAATATGAATATGGCATTGATTTGCTATAGCACATTGTCTTTTTTTCTTATTTTTAAAGTGGCCATGTATGAAATTACTCTACCAATTTTGACAAGTGTCAACTTGTCACTATATCGGGAACTGTTTTTTTATTTGATGAGATTAGATGTAATTTAGCTTGTGCTTTATGTTAAAACAACATTCATGTATTAATTTTCTTCCTTTTTCTTTTCAGTAACACATGATAATTAAAATAGCATTATAGAAAAATTAATACTGACACTGAAAACCATTAATGTTGTTCAGTTAAAGTTGGTGTGTCCTTACACTATATTGTATTTACTTATATTATCATCCAAGTGAAATATAAAACTTTCAAAAAAATCTCAAAATTCTTGAAGCCGTGTTTGAGAAACACTGCCCCAGGATTTTGTTACCCAATAGAGGCTAATTAGTATCTCGCACAAAAGATTTCTGTCTGGCTTTCCCATCATCCTACAAACATGATCAGCACCATCAGAATCTCTGGAAGAAACACCGATTGGCTTTGGGCTGCCCCAAATCCACTATCACCAATCTAATGCAGTCGAACGATTCCCTCTCCGTACAGATGTAACAGCTATGATCGTTGTCTGGATAGCATTCAGTTGAATGCTAAAATTTTCATCCATTTATTTATTCATTCATTGCTTTCATAAGCATATGCATAAGGCTTTTAGGTGGCACTGGGATTACAAAGGTGGATGAAATGCAGTTTCTGCTGTCAGGGAGCTCATGCCACCGCCAGGTGCAAAAGACACAGGCACTTCATCCTGTCTCAGTGTCCAGGAAAAGTTTCCTTTAAAAAGATGACCTGTGTGCTAAATTCTGGCAGAGAAGCAGAAGTAAATTAGGGAAAGAAGGAGGGACATTTCCAGCAGCAAAAGCGGCATATGACAAGGGACTGAAAGTAGTTGCGTTTGTCTGCATCAGAGTGCAAGGGGGAGGTGGTGAATGCGAAACAGGGGCCAAGTCAGGAGGTACCTTGCGCGCCAAGCTTAGGGGTTTGGGCTTTTGCCCTAAGAGCTGTGGGAAAGCCTGCAGTAAGTGTCAAACAGAGCAGCAGGGTATTTAACAGCATTCTGAAAGTTCAATGAGGAAAAGGTACAAAAGATAGATGGAGAAGGGGAGCATGGCTAAGATTAGGGAGACTAATTAGTAGGATGAAACAGAAATATGATGGCACCCTTAAGTGGGCAGTGGTAATGCATGGATTGAATTGATGACTTAGAAAATATATGAAAAGATGTTTCTTAAAATTGAGTGAGCTAGCACCACTTATATTATCCTGGATTAAGCTTGAGCCCATTATTCGAAGTGAGGTGACACAAGACCCGAAGAACGGGCCCCACATGTACTCGCCATCAAATTGGTACTGACTGATTAACACTACGGTGCTCAAATGGTGGTGGTGTTCACTAGGGATTCGGGGGGTGAGAGTAGACCTATATCTGAGGGATGTGGTGAGCACTGTGGAGGGGAGGGACATGCTTGAAATGTATTTGGGGATGGGAATTAGGGGTCTCAATAGGCAGATGGAAATCTTCTAAAACTGATTCATGTGAATAGCTGTACAACTTGGTAAATTTACTAATAACCATTTAATTGTATACTTAAAATGGAGTAAAGGCACGATATGTAAATTATACTTAAATAAAGACAAAAAAGAAAATATATAAAAAGAGGTAGCTTTGTTTGAATTTGCTGAAGGAGTTGAAAAGCATTTTATTTTTTTAATCAAAGACAAGGTTCTTGTTTCTGGCTTGGACACTAATGGGATGGAGAGTAATAAATATTGAATACTTAATATATGCCACATATTAGAATGAGTGTTTTGCATTTATTATTTCACTTAATCTTCTATACAGTCCTTTAAGGTTGATGCTCCTCTCTCTTTTTATTAAGTTAAAGATCCTATTGACTCAGAATAATTTCACAACTTGTCAATTTACAATCTCACTCACTGAGCTAGAAAACACAAGAGGAGCAATGTTCATTTTGGGAATGGAAGATGAGTTTAATTTTGGACAAATCGACTTTGAGTCACACGTTAAGAAATGCAGAGAACTGCACAACTCCAGGGAGGACCATTCACATGGACCATGACCAATGCACCCTGGAGTTCTACTAAGTCATGTATCTGCAAGTGAATGTATTTAGTAAGCAGCTATAGATGAATGTCTGGAGCTCAGTATAAAGCACTAGAGTGATTTAGATTTAGATTCAGAAAATCAGGTTATAGTCCCTGGAAGACAAGATGCACTCAATAAATATTTATTGTCTGGGTGTTAAACTGATGATAATTAAGTTTTTGAGTATTAGTGAGACCATTCAACAGGCATGTGTAGCAAAAAGGGTTGTACTACCTAAACATTTAAGGATGGGTAAATAAAAGAAAATGTCATGAAAGAGATTGTATAGAATCTGCCAGAGCAGTAGGATGAAAACCAGGAGGGTTGTGTCTCAGAAATCACAGAAAATGAAAGTTTTAGGAGGACACCCTGGTCTAGTGTCAAATACTGTTAAAAGTAAAGGAAGATTAAACTTAGAAAGTGGACATGGGATTTAATGGCAAAGAGATCTGAGAGTCATTTTGATGCATGAAGAGCAGTAAGACCTAAGGAAAGGTTGAGATCATCTATATATAGGGTGCTTATTAAATTTAAGCATTTTTCGCTTTTCTCAGATCATAAGTGATTCTAGGAAGATTTACTACTTGGAAACCCTCTGTCAAGTCAGGGCCTCTGTGGTTCTATCACAGTAGAAATTGGCCAGAGACGATCTCACTGTTTGAGTTTAAAATTATAGTTAGTTACTAATTATATAGTTTCAGACTTTATAATGGTGACACATTTGAAAAATGAAACCAAATAATCATGGCATGGGAAAATTCCAGCAATTCAACTAGTCTGACCTCACTGTTTTCAATAGAAATTGAAGCTCAAAGAGTTATATCCCAAGTATAGACATACACTAGACTGGTGCTATTGTCTCTGTACCATATTGCCTTACTAGGTTCAAATGTTGTGTTTAAACATTGCTTAAGGAAACTTCTGTCTTTCTAGAAATAATCCCAGAATGTGCACCTTTTTTAAAAAAAGTGATAAACATATTCAGAAGCACAAAATGTAGGGAAAACCCACATTTTTGAAGACCACACACAACAGGAACTCACCTTTAAGCCATATAGGCTTTAGGGATCAGAGCCGCAGCCACACCACATTTTTTTGCTCCATGGCTTGCTCAGATATATTTTTTCCTTCCCCAGATGGTTGTTAGTAAGAATTAGAGCCTGCAGTTCTTCTTTTACCTGATAAACAAATGATTGAGTTCATTTTCATAATCAAGGAAACTTGAAATTGATAAAAAGATACAAAATGGTTAGCTGGTTTAGTAGGTACTTACATGGCAAATGTCCACCTTATCTATCCTCTCACGTGAGAGAGATACAGCCCATGTAGGAGACACAAGAGCTTTGCACAAAGAATCAGACCCAGAAACCACCGAGGCTGGTGGGAAATCTGATTCCTGACTGAATGAACTGTTATTTGGTCTTTGGATTCCTATATGCCTCAGTCTTAATAAATTCAGGAACTCAAGGCAACTAACTCTTCCTAATTGGACTTGTAAATCCTGGCGATTATATTATAGCTTCCTCCCTGTGTTATACTAACAATGATTCCTAGCAGCTGTGTAGGCTTTCTAAATTTTCATCACCTTTTCCTTCCATTATCTCACCTTTTCAACAACTCAGTGATATGGATAAAAGAGGTATTATTTCTTCCCTGAGATAGATGAAGAGACAAGATGAGAGATTAAGAGGTGTGTTCAAAGTCATGTACTTAATAAGTGGCAAAACCAAGTTTATATCTCATCTCTTCTAACCTTTGAAGTGGATCAGACATAAGGAAGTATGTCTAACAAAGCAAAATTCTTGCTGACGATTTTTTGATTTCTAGAGAATTAAGGTAGAAATCTGTTTTCTCTTATGGGGAGGATAAAAATGGATGTATAGATTTTTTTTTTCCTATTCCTGCCACTGAGAGGTGGAGTCTACTCATCTCCCTGTTAATCTGGGCTGTTCTTAGTAACTTACAGGATTCATACAATGTGGAAGAAGTGATGCTCTGGACTTCTCGGCCTACGTCATCAGAACCTGTGCAACTTCTGTCCACATCTCTTGGAATGCTCATCCTGGGAGAAGTCAGTTGCCAGATAAGAAACCCTGAGAGTACCATTCTTTAGAGAACTTCAAGCTAATCACGTGGAAAGCTGTATATATAAAGAGGGATGAACTACCCGTCCTAGTTGTGTCAGCCACCCCATCTGAGGCACCAAACTTTTGAATTAAAATAAAGTGCTATCTTGGATATTCCAGCCCAAGAAGACACAGCGTGGAGAAGAATTGAAGAATGCGGCTGATAGCACAAAGACCCTTGAAATACAGCCTCTGTCGAACTGCCCCAAATAAATCAAGACATTTGAACCATCCCAGGTGGGGTACCAGTCATCACAAAGCAGGCAAAAGAACCTCCCGCTTTACCCTGTCTAAATCGTGAGCTTAATAAAACGAATATTTTACACCACTACATGTTGAAGTGGTTTGTTATGCAGCAATAGATAAACAGAACATTTTGGTAAAACCTTTGATATGACTTCATGATTGAGTGCCCTTCAAAATCAGAATTGTTAGTCATGCAAACGGCACAGCAAAATCCTGTTATCCAGAACTCTTGGGAAATAAGTCATTTTGGTTGATAGAATGATGGCACTTCAAAAGATAGAGGCAATCAATCTTTTAAATGCTGGTGATATTGTATTTTAACTGTTTAATATGAATAGTTATACAATCATTTATATATTAAAATTTGTATATATTGAACACATACTATTTGCCAGGCCCTTTGCTAAACTGGGTGAGAGTCTTATGCTTGACAGATACAACACTTGCTACCCCAAAAGTTTACATATTAGTGTGTGAGACAGAGATACTAAGTAATCTGCCTTAAGTTACAAAGAAGGCAAGTTATAGAGACAGTTTTTCAACCCAGGTTTGCTTGACTTCAAGGTTCATGGGAAGATACTTTGCAAAGGCGAGATCCCAGGTGGTCCAGCCGAGGGATGAGAACAGTGGCTTACTCTCATGCTTTTGCCTTTAATTCTTCTTTATCATCATTTTTAAGTGTCATCAATCTGAAAAACAGTTGCATGGAAACATCATACACAGTTGGCCTTCTATATCCTCAAGTTTTGCATCTACAGATCCAACTAACCATAGATTGAAAATATTAAAAAAGAAAACAATTAAAAAGAA
>CAUYRT010019757.1:0-44785 GCA_963574885.1 Lepilemur ruficaudatus
ACGTACCACTGCGGAACCAAATAACTCCACACAGCTCTGCAATGACACTTTTCAACGGCACTTTGGCGTAGATTAAAAATTAAAAACAGGCAAAAGGCAAAACTGTCGGGAAACACAAGATCAGTGGTTGCCAAGGGCCTGCGGCAGGGAGGAAACGGGGATAGGAGGGACATAACCGATGCGGGGGGCGTTGGAACAGTTCCATGTGATACTGCAAGGGCCGTGCAAGTCACTCCCTATTTGTCAAAACCCTCAGAACTGCCCCACAGCGAAGGTGAGTTTCCTAATGGAAACGGTGCGCTCGCTTGGGTTAACCACAATGCAACAGTATCAGCTCACCAATTGCAACAAATAAATGTATCACACTGTTGCAACCTGGGCATCACAGGGGAGCATTTACGTCTACAGGGTAAACGTGGGTTCCCTGGAACTCTGTACTTTACGCTCAATTTTTCTATACACCTGAAACTGATTTTAAAAAGTAACGGGTACTCATTTTAGAAATAGAAGAAAGCTAAATAAATAAATAAATACAATAGACACACACACACATGGAAAAAAAAAAAACCTTGCCCCATCCATTTGACCTCCTACAATTCCTTTAATTACAGGCATTATGGGACAAATATACAAGATGATTGAAAAAAAATGCATGATGCTGTTATATTTTTAATGAGACCAAAAAAATTTAAAAAAAAATGGAAGTGCATGTGACTTTATCCAGAGCTCTGAATGTTTAAGCTCTGGGATTCTGGAGTTTCTTGGAAGAGCCAGGCTGGACATCATCTCAGTGACGGCGGGATTCTTCAGGATGACTTATATATTTGTGCACACGTTCACCGGCTTGAAATTTTCTGCTTTTGCCTGAACATCATGATTTGCATGATCTTTGGATCATAGCACAGAAATGAACACATCAGATGCTTAGAAGTTTGAGGCCAATTTCCAAAACGGACAGACTTCCTCAAAGGGGATCTCTCTTGGCAGATACATCATTTAGGGTTCTGCAAATGCTGATTTTCTAAACAGCATCCACTTTTTTTTTTAACATTAAAGTCTTGATGTCCTTAGCAAACAGCATCCTTATTTTATAAGTGCATGCTGAGTGGGTCTTGTATTTTTAGAAAAGATCTAATTCTAATATTATTTTTGAAGGATGAGAAAAAAATCCTTAAAAAAAAAAAACAGCGAATGGTATTTATCTAAAATGATTGGATGCCCCAAACCAGTCTTCCTTATTTTTACACAGCAGCCAGATGTGGGTTTTTAGACACAACAAAAATGTGTATTTTGCAGGCTGAGTTCCCACTTTTCAAACGCAAAGCAAGCACACTACTCCGGACATGTGGAAGAATTTGGCAGAAATTATTTGAGTTTTGTTAACGACATAAATTCCTGGCTAACTACGTTCTGAAATACTCAGGAATTGTTTGGCTGGGTGAAAGCATCCACTTTTTAAAAGTGTATTATAGAGTGTTTAAGCAACTGATTTTTTTTTAATGGCCATTTATGGTCACTTTTAAAACCACTTAATCCTTCCAGCCTGTATTAAACCACATTCGAGACCCACTAGGATGAAATCAAAGATATGATTCTGTGAAATTCATAATGATTAACCATCAGTTGGAGGAAACACCTAGGAAATTAACACCAATAATTTGTTATTAGTTTGGTTTATTTGATACCAATAATTTGAAACAGGCAAAAAGCATAAAATGTTGTTTTCCTTTTCTTTCTCCTGAGTCATTCCTCCAACACGACAATTTTCATTTTGGTGTAGACTCAAGCATGTTCAGTCAAAGAAAACCGTTATGTTGCAAAGTTGTCTTCAATCCTCACCTGTCATTTCTCATCATTTAATAATAATAGTAATCTCCGTTAAAAAGTAAAGGCCCACATCATCAAAACTTAAAACTTTATGTTTCGAAGGACACCACCAAGAAAGCAAAAAGCCAACACACAGGATGGGAGAAAACATTTGCAAATCACATATCTGATAAAAGACTTGTATTCAGAACACATAAAGAATGCTTGTAACTCAACGATAAAAATACTTTTTTATTTTAGCATATTATGGGAGTACAAATGTTTAGGTTACATGTGTTGCCTTTTCCCCTTTTCCCTCCAGAGTCAGAGCTTCAAGAGTGTCCGTCCCCCAGACAGTGTGCATCGCACTCATTATATATGTATGTATCCGTCCCCTCCTCCCCTTCCCATCTGCCCGACACCTGATAAATGTTATTCCTATATGTCCACTTATTTTTAAAAAAAAAAACAAAATTGAATTTAAAAGCGGGCAAAGGATCAGAATACTGCATTTCTCCAGAAAAGGTACACCAACGAATTCAAATGTTGCATTGAACAAAAAAGGGAAGACATCCTATCTCTGCAGAGAACTTGAATGTTGTCTTTGTTATCTCTCTTCCCAGCCAATGAGCAGGACATGTAGGGCCTTCCCTAATAGTAACTGGATTATTCTAAATGACAGGAATAAAACCCAGATGATGACAGCATGATACAGACATGTTAGATAAACCCCTTTGCTAACGTTGAGTAATATCTACTTACAGGCAAATTCAAGCGCTTTCCTTTCTGGCATTCTATGCTCAAATTCCACTCTCAGATTTAAACTGGTTCTGATGATACTCGATGCTGTATACTAAGTGTACAAGGGCCAGTGGCCTGTGTTTGTAAATAAAGTTTTACGGGAGCACAGGTGCACCCATCCCCCAGGTATTGTCTACGGCTGCTTCCTGCTCTCTCGACAGGGTTTGGACTGTTGCAACACACACTGCACTCCCTGCAAAGCCAACAATACTTCATCTGTGACCCTATGGAGAAAAACTTTGCCCAGCCCTGCTAAACGATATGAACTCGACCCAGATTTTACAGACATTGCTGGCACAAGAAGGAAAAAAAAAATAGGAATGGGCAGTTGTGGGTTCAGGAAGACTCCTGCAATTTTGTGAGGTCCCTGACCAAAAAGGGTTCCCCGGCTCTGAAGCCACGCCAGGCCTGGCTGGTTACCCCACAGCACGGGCTGTTGCATGGGGCCGAGAGACTGAGTATAGAAATGGTGACGGCTGGACCGTATATAAAAACGGAACTCTGACTCACTCAAGGCCTGCAGCAACCAGCCCGGGAAATCAATCCACTGCCTACAGCAAGCGGTCCAGGAAGCAGCCTACTATTCATTTACAAGATAGACACGTACTCAGTCAGAGCACCACCTCCAGTGACAACCCATGAACCAAACAATCACTCCTGTAACAACGCCCCCAAACAACTGTGACTTGTTCAAGCACTGGGAGCTTCCCTAATTTTTGTCACCACTTCCAATTTAGGGTGAACCAGAGAAATGCAAATCCGTAGTGAGCCACAGACAGCTCTTGCACCAACAGCCTCCAATCAGGGCACATCTGAACACTTCCTTTTTCTCCACTGTAAGGCTTTCCCACGCCCCTGCCTGCCTTTGGGTCTCTGCCAGATTCTTTTCAGTGGGTGGATAGGAGGGTGGGTGGATGATGACTGGATGTATGAATGTGTGGATGGATCCATGGCTGCATGGATGATGGCTGCATGGATGGATAGATGTATAATGGATAGATGGATGGATGGATAGACAATGGATAGCTGGGCGGATGGATGGATGGATGGATAGATAACAGATAAATAAGTGGATGGAAGGATGGATGGATAGATAATGGATGGATTATAGATGGATGAATCAATATGGATAAGTGCATGGATGGATGGGTGGATATAACATCCATATAACAGATAAATGGATGGATGGATGATGGATGGACAGATGGATAATGGATGGATGATGGATGCATTAATAAATGGATGGCGGAGGGATGGATAAATGAATGGATAGATCCACGGACGCATGGATGATGGACGAATGGGCACATGAACGTATAATGGATAAACAGATGGACAGATGGCTAGGTGGATGGACAGATGGATGATGCTGGATTAATGAATGGGTGGATGGATTTATAAACAGATAATGGATGGATGATGGATGAATAGAGAATGGATAAGTGGATGGACGGATGGATGGGTGAATAGATAAAGGATGGGTGATTGAGGTATAGATGGATATATCATGGATGGATGGATGGATAAATGGATGGGTAGAGGAATACTTAGGTGGTAGATGATGGCTGAACCCCTTGCTATGGCGATCTCTGAATAGACAGTCTTCACTTGTTCTCATTTTGTTGGTGTTTTTTTATCTCCACCAGCCAAAGCAGCAAGATCTGGGGATGGGTGCAAAATTCACAATTTGGGTCATCAGCTGAGTCCTGAACAGAGACGGCAGAAGGCAAATGAGGGCCATAATCTAGGAGCAAGACCACGTCCCCCAAGAGAGAGTCTCAAGGGCCAAGTCTGACATCTCCCTCCTAGCACATGAATCAGTCCGTACGGTGACAGTTAGGGAGAAGGTGACAGAACCACTCAGAGGGTGAGAAATTTCTGGGTTGTCAGATCCTGACACGTCTTGGGTTTCCTGCGGGTGGAGATGAACATAGCATCTGCCCGGGCCCACTCTGAGCTGAACACAGAGACCGGAGGGCTGTGGTTATCTGTGGCCGGGAGGGGCTGAGAAAGGCAAAGGGCGTATGAAACAAAAGAAAAACAGAGGAAACTATCCCCCCCCGCCCTGCCGCCGGGGATGGGGGTTGATTCAACCACAGAGAAGCGAGAGAGAAGCCCAGCTTAAAAATAGAAATGCTTACAAAATAGCTCTTCTCTTTTTCTCTTTCTTAAAGGAACTGACTTCTTTTCGAAAGGAACCAAGAAATTGGGAAAACAGACTAGAGCTTAGTTATAAATAGGAATATTGATAGTTTTCCTAACCCCAAGTAAACTACCAATGCCAGATGTTACAACTTTTAAAAGCAGGTAGGTGCCAAGAAGCTCACACTTGATCTGAGTGACAGGGTACCCTGTCTGCTTTTGGATGAATACGCTTGTACAATTTAACATTTCACCACTCTTCATACTCATTGGCAAATAGAGGGATTTTTAAAATACTTTTTGACACTTCCATAAATGGTGGCTAAATCTTCAATATCCAGCCAAAACAACATTGGCTTATGTCAGGGGGCATGCGGAACTATTAAAAATACATAAAGCATATATTCATTAATGCTATTATTGTATTATTAATTACTAAGTGCCAAACATAAGAAAATGTATTATTGTTCTTGTTGTTAAACAGTGCACGTCATTGATTAGTTACTAAACACCAAAATACAGTAAGCTCTTTCCATAAAATATCTTGTCTTGATTTCACAAAGATCTCCTGAGATGCAATGCCACAATCTAACTCCAGGTGAGTTGGATTTTAAGGCTGGTTTTCCTAACGCGGACAGTCTCATAAAAACATACATATAACATTGAGGGGCGGGGAATGGTCTTTTAGGAACCACAGCTACCTTTGAAGAAAAGAGAATCTATTGAAATGGAAACCCTGGTGTTCTGCAAGGTGGCCCACTGGGCTGTGTGCTTTGGGGAGGAAAGGTGCGGAGATCTGGGTGAATTTTCAAAATCAGTGAAGAAGAGATCAAGCAGGAAACCCCAGGGACCCAGAGGAACCGGTTAGAAACAGGACGGCACGTTGTAAAAACTCTTTGTCTGCCCTCCCCCTGGCCAACACATTTAGTTTTGGTGTCTGTAATGCTACACCAGGAGGCCTCCACGGGTGTGGTCTGTTTGCTTAGAAAGTTGCAGAAGAGGTCGGCCTTCGTGACAGATTCTGGGGTGTGGGTGGAAGCCTAGCCCTAAAGGAGATGGCGTCTGTAACAAGCTAGCCTTCCTCCCCCACACCTACAAGGAATTCACAAAAATTAGAAAACAGATTGAAAGCACCATGAAGAGTAGAAATAAATGCTTGAGACAATTTTACGTCCACTTCAGGGAGCCAGGAGTCTCAGCTCACAAGGACACATAGATGCTCTTGTATCCACAAGTACACAAACACGCACACACACACACACACACAATTTCTTATACAGGCTCATCTAACATTACACGTTGAATATAAGATTTGCCTTCGTTAATTCCACAGTGTTGAAATAGTAGTGTCAGGGCTAGACCTGGAGCCTTTGGAATGTCAATTTTTTTCCATGAAGCCAACCATCTTCCATCACCCATCCATCCATCCATCCATCCATCCATCCATCCATCCATAATGTACCCATTCTTCTACCCATTATGTACCCATTCATCCATCATCGATCTATCCATCCATCCATCTCTCCATCCATCTACCATTCACCTATGTATCCATCCATCTCTCCATCCATCCATTATCTAACCATTTATCTACCCATTATCAATGGGTGGATGGGTGGGTGGATGGGTGGGTGGTTGGGTGGATGGGTGGATGGATGATTGGTTGGTTGGACAGATGGATGTGTGGGTGGATGGGTGGTGGATGGGTGGATGGGTGTATTGATGGATGGATGGATGGGTGGGTGGGTGAATGGGTGGATGTATGAGTGGATGGATGGGTTGTTGGGTGGATAGATGATTGGTTGGTTGAACAGATGAATGTGGGGGGTGTATTATGGATGGGTGGGTAGACAGGAGGATGGGTGTATGTTGAATGGGTGGGTGTGTGGATCTTTCAGGGGATGGGTGGGTAGGTGTATGGACGGGTGTATGGGTGGGTGGGGAGGTAGTTGGATGGATTGATGGTTGGGTAGATACATGGTTGGATGGATGGATGGTTGGATGCATGGATGGATGGATGGATGAATGCATGGATGGATAGCTTCCCCTTGGGGACATTTTTGCCTGTCATTTCTTCAAATAGAACCATGGTCTCCTCTGGAACTCAGTTATATGAAGATCAGCATATCTAGATCAGTCCTTGGTGTCTCCATGTTTATTAAACACTTGGACTCTCCTTATTTTTTATGTGGAAAATTCTGAGAGGGTCCTGGCCTTGATCCACAGATCCTCAAGTTGACATCGGAGATCACGCCCGCTTCTTCAGGGCTCTGCCATTCTTTCTGGTTTACCGAGAATTCTTCATGTTTAATTTTAAATTTAGTTTTCATTATTGTCAACGGGATATACACAAAGCTCAAAGCAGGAAATGGGACCTCAAGTTTATGTTTTATCTCAACATTCATGCTTCTTTTTTTTTTCCCCTGAGATTTACCTTACATTTCAAAATAACATCTTTTGCCCAGAAATCTGTCGTGTTTCTTAGCTTTAGATGATATCTATTAGCTTCCTGTTTGGATGGTGATAGCTTTTGGTTTCTTGCTCAATCTCTATTTCCTGTAGTGTGTCCATGCACACATGTGCAAACACACACACACACACACACACACACACACACACACACACACACCCCTTTTCCTTCTGATAGGACCACAGCAGAATATTGACTAAACGAATACTCAAGGATACATTATGCGAATTCGGTGAATATTGAGATGTGCTTAACCTTCCTTCCTTGTATAAGTTCTTGCATTTCCGGAGTTTCCTCCTTTTCATTGCTTGCCTCTTAAAATTCTTTTCACAGACTTAGTATATCAATAATACTGTAAATCCCTTCCAAAGACACACAGCCACATCGGGTAGTCACATGAGATTTTGCACACAGCATCCGGGGACCCTCCGACCTCCGGCTTTCTAAGACACAACCACAGCTGTTGTCCCGCGATTTCGCCTTTCCAAACTGCCTGCATGTGCGTCCCGGTACCTTTGCAGTACCCCGGACAGATGACCCGTTCTCTCTGCAGCTCAGTTTCCTTGGTGTGTTGGAAACTAAGAATAAATAATAGTCACGTCTGTTTAACGCAAAAATGGGCATAAAATGTTAAGGAGAGCTCCCTACTGGCAGAGCACAGGATGTGATTTTTCTTGCCATCCTGAAAGTTCCTCAAGAATTCCTTTATCTCTCTACTCTGTTAGCTACCTCGGATCCTGAATTCCAAGTCTCCCTCATGGCTTGATTTGACCTGATGTTTTTTGGACTGCGTTGACCACTGCATTCCCAGCAAGGGTGCACGGAAGTGGCGTTAGGAGACATCCCCTGTCTGCAGAACACCAGCCTTCATGTTCAGTCCCTCACGTGGCATGTTGGGCCGGGGGTGAAGTCCTCACCATCTCCCCACAAAATAGTGAAGGCATTCGCTGTTAACTCTGATCTTCCAGGGCTATCGTGCCAAAGTCCAATCCCTTTTTCCCTCAACCCTTTGCATATTTCTCTCCCCTGCTTCTCTCTTTCCCTCTGTTAATCTCTCTCTCTCTCTCTCTTTCTCTCTCTCTCTCTCTCTCTCTCTCTCTCTCTTATTATATAGTTTCTTCTCTTTATCCTTCATGCTGTAAAATATCACAACCATGTAACACTTGTAAGACTCATTTCCTTCCCAATCTCCGGGGGACCCAGAAGCAGAGAGGTTCTCCTATTCTTTTTTTGTTTGTTTGTTTGTGGGTTTTTTTTGAGACAGAGTCTCACTCTGTTGCCCGGGCTAGAGTGAGTGCTGTGGCATCAGCGTAGCTCACAGCAACCTCAAACTCCTGGGCTCAGGCGATCCTCCTGCCTCAGCCTCCCGAGTAGCTGGGACTACAGGTATGCACCACCATGCCCGGCTAATTTTTTTCTATGTATCTTTAGTTGTCCAATTAATTTCTTTCTATTTTTAGTAGAGACGGGGTCTCACTCTTGCTCAGGCTGGTCTCGAACTCCTGACCTTGAGCGATCCACCCGCCTCGGCCTCCCAATGTGCTAGGATTACAGGCGTGAGCCACCGCGCCGGGCCACGAGCCAGAATTTGAATCTGGATTGCTTGATTTGTCTTCAGAGCCTCCTTCATAATTGCTACAGTGTAAGTTCTCTCCTATAATGGCCAGAAAGTAATATAATGAACTTTCTGTTCTTGCCAGAAAGTTTCACCGAATAGTAATATTTGCCATCATTTCTTCAGACTTTTGGAAGGTATAAAACAGCATGGCTGTTCTAAATGCAACATGGTGTCCTGGATTGAATCCTGAAACAGAAAAAAGGGCATTTGTGGAAAAACTGGTGAAGTCCAGATAAAGTCTAATGTTTAGTTCTACCAGTGTTAATTTCTTGTTTTGATAGATGTACTATGGCTATGTAATATGTCAACATTAGGGGAAACTGGGTGAAGGGACATGGGAACTCTCTGGACTGTATTTGCAATTTTTCTGTAAATTCAAAATCATTCCAAAATAAGTAATTTATTAAACATGGCCAGGCAGGGTGACACATGCCTGTAGTTCCAGTTGCTCAGGAGGTTGAGGCAGGAGGAATGTCTGAGCCCAGAAGTTCAAGACTGTAGTATGCAATGATCCTGCCTATGAATAGACACTACACTCTGGCGTGGGCAACAGAGGGAGACTCTATCTCTTTAAAAAAAAAAACAACCAAAAACCCAAACAACAGCTGTTGGGGATCTGAAACCTTATCAGTAGCCCCTCTCTAGAGGTAATTATTATCCTGGCCTTTAGACATTTCTCAAGGCCTTTAGACCTCAGAGAAAGGTCAGGAGTGTGGGTCTTCCTAAAGACCTTGCCCTCGAGCCCCTCCTTCAAGCAACCCACTTTCACTTTCACCAGCAACCCAGCCCACAGGCTTGGGACAACTATTGACCTCACAAAGGAGGCCAGGCCCTCCCTGCAGCCCCTTTCACCCAACATTCCCTGAACTGTGCAATGCCCACCCATCTGAACACAGCTGGCCCTGCATTTCTCTGCGCTTGAGGACAAAAGAAGACCTCTGCCAGTTGTCAGTCTTTATTACAGTCTAGGTCAGCAGACAAGAGTCCTGGGCTCAGCCATTTTCTATAGAAGAGACAATATGCATGCCATATGGTATGTTCTAAGAGGCGGAGTTCCCACTGAAAGCCTGGAAAGCTTTCTATTTACTCAGCACTCAAGCTGTGTACCCAGGCCACAACCCTACCCTACAGGGCCCAGCCCTGGAACAGGGGATGGTCCAGAGCTCTGGGGCTCCAGGTACTTCCCAGTGTCTAAAGGTCATTAGAATGGGGACAGCTCTGAGATCTTATTCATCTGTTTATTTAAGTATTTGTTTCCCCCATTGTCTGTTTATAAAGGTAAATATAAGGATAGAAGTTAACAGAAGAGCTCAAAGAGGAGGCATAGAAAGTCCCTGGGGGGGCGTGAAGGGGAGAGACCTGGGACCTGGTCAAGGCCATGCAAGGCCATGACCTGAGGCAGACCCTAGACCAAGGCAAAGTGAGAGAAGAGGCAGAGCCTGGCCAAGGTCTCTGGGAAAACAAACAGGCTTATCTGTCGTTCTTTGACCTACAGGCACTGTTCTTTCGTAGGGAAAAATAGACCCTCCAGTTTTGGGATTCCTGACAGGTGACCAGGGGAAAAAGCAAAGCCCAGCTTCCCAGGGAAGCATTCTCAGTGCCGGGAATGCTAGATCCAGAGGTAGAAAGACTCCAAACGCAAACTACCTTGTGCTTTTCTAAAATTACCCAAAAAGGAATATCCACAGGAAAGGAAGTAGGAACAGGAAGAAGAGGAAGAGTTTAGACAGAGGTCTTCTGTGACCTCACTTCAACTTTTGGAATCTCGCAACTCTCACCTTTAAGACAAGGATACTCCTGTTAGTGCTTAAGGAAATATTTGAGGGGTTAAGTTCTTGTTTTCTCTACTAACTCACCTAATTTCTTTTGAAACTTCTATGAAGTGTACTGGATTGTGAAATGAGTTTCCTAATTACAGACACCGAATCATAACATTTTAGAGAAGAATCTTTATGAACCTTATAGTACAATATCATGATTTTATAATCACATAAAGCCAAGTCATGCAGTTCTACTTTCTTGAAACAAAACACAAAAACCTTTCACAGTTTCAATAACAATTGGACCATCCTTGTTTATGTTTGCAAGTAGAAAAAAATTTCTCACTCTATGCAGTGAGGTGTGTGGTCCAAAGGACCGTGGACTAGGAGCCAGAGGACCTGAATTCTGCCCCAGGTTTGCTGTAACCGTCTAGCTGACAGTGGGCCCCAATTTCCTCACCTGTGAATGGGAAGCGACACTCCTTTACATGATAGCTAAGAGGCTGTAATCAATGATATTCATTAAGCTGGAGAGGAAAGTGGATATATGCAAATATAAAATCTACATGAGAAGTATTTCTAAATAATACATAGAATGTAATCATGAGGACATTATGATAAATAGTATTAAATGAGAAATGTTGATATCACAGATTATTAGCAGAAGAAATTCTCTCTGGTTAATGATTAATATTGAAACTGGTTGAATATTTGTGGGACATTTGCCTTCCCAATTAAAAGGGTTTCTGTGTTCTGTTCTGAATGATTTTCAAGAAAGTTTAAACAAATTTCCCTGATAATTTGTCTCAATGTCTAAAGCACTTATGATGAGCAAATTATTCCTTTCATTTAATCCACTGCTACCTTTGCTCTTAATCCAATTGCATGTGGCAGAAAGGGCATAGATTTAGAACAGAACCAGTCCTGGCTTGGCCACCTGCTAGCTTTGTGCAGGGCAAATTCCCTTCTGAGCTCCAGGCCCTTTGTCTATCAAATGAGGACAATAAAAACATTTAGAGCTAGTATACATGAAAAATGTTTTATAAGGTGACAAAAATGCTAATGATTATCACAAATTCTACAGTGTCATATTTGTAAAAGACAAAGTATAAACATTCTAAGATTTTAAACAATTGATTGGCTGGGCATGGTGGCTCACACCTGTAATCCTAGCACTCTGTGAGGCTGTGGCAAGAGGATCGCTTGAGGTCAGGATTTCAAGACCAGCCTGAGCTAGATAGAGCGAGACTGTCTCTACTGAAAATAGAAAAATTAGCCAGGCATGGTGGTGTGAACCTGTAGTCCCAGCTACTTGGGAGGCTGAGGCAGGAAGATCACTTGAGCCCAGGAGTTTGAGGTTGCTGTAAGCTAGGCTGATACCATGGCACTCTATCCCAAGTGACAGAGTGAGACTCCATCTAAAAAAAAAAAAAAAAAAAAAAAAAAAACGATTAATTTACTACAAGTAAATGCAGCCACATGGAAGAATCATATATAAACATAATCTTCAGTGAAAGAAGCCAGACATAGAAAGTAGATTTTGTGTGATTCTACAAAGGAGGCTTCTAGGAGACTGGTAATGTTCTATTTCTTGATCAGTGTGTTGTTTGTAAGTATGTTCAGTTTGTGATCACTTATCAAGTTGTGAACATAGAATATGTGCCTCTTTTCTATGTATGTATACTTTGATAAAAAGTTAACATTTTTTATTTAGAAACATTAGACATCATGGATTAAAAAATCCAACAGCAACAACCAAAAAAACTCCAGATATCTCATCTCCTGGAGATAGACCCTCTTAAGATTTTGGCGGAAGATCCTTCCAGATTTTTTTCTATACACATAAACATATGTTTTACAAAATGGGATCACATGTTACATCTTTTGTTAACCCAATTTCTCACCGGGTCCTATTTTAGTCTTACAAATACTGGTAAGCAAGACTCATTCAAACATCTTTGCTCAGTATATGGTTTATTTATTTTTTTAGGATTCCTAAAACTGGTATTGGGAACTCCAGGATACACATCTTTTAAGACACTGCGTTTCCCCCTGGAAAGACAGTATCAATTTACATTCCCATCTGCAGCGGATGAGAATTTCCTTTTCCCCTGCTTCCTTGCTAAAAATGGATATGATCATTCTTTTCAATCTTTGCCAATCTGGAAGTTACGTGCAACTGAGCATAGGAATTATAGAAGAGGCAGCAGTAGTTTAGATTCTAACTCAGGGATAGAAATGATTTGGGTCCTCATCCCAGCTCTGAAGCTCAGTATCTTCAGCTACAAAATTGGGTAAACAATAATCTTTCTTAAAGAGAAAAAGTTGACTGTTACCCCTTTTGCCCAAACTCCTTTCCAGTTTTGTACAGCCAGCAGCCTGGGTATTCCTGTAGGAATGTAAATCACACCCATCACTCCCTTTCTTAAAACTCTTCCTTGGCCAGCCATACTTAGAACAAAATCTAAATCTCTTACTTAACCTTGCTGACCTGAATCCACCTGGACTGCCTGTGCTTTTCCCCAGGACTCACTTTCTGCCCAACTTTTTATTTTTATTATTACTTTATTTTTGAGACAAGATCTCATTCTGTTGCCCCAGCTAGAGTGCAGTGGTGTCAACACAGCTCACTGCAACCTCAAACTCCTGGGCTCAAGCGATCCTCCTGCCTCAGCCTCTCAAGTAGCTGGGACTACAGGCCTGCGCTGCCATGCTGCCATGCCCGGCTCATTTTTTTCCATTTTTGGTTGAGACGGGGTCTTCCTCTTGCTCAGGCTGGTCTTGAACTCCTGACCTCGAGCCATCCTCCAGCCTCAGCTTCCCAGAGTGCTAGGATTACAGGCGTGAGCCACTGTGTCCAGCCACTGCTAGAGCTTTTTGAAGCTGCGCTGGTCTCTCTGAGTTTCTCAAATAGGAAATCCCCCAGGCCCATGTCTTGGGCTGCTCCTCCTTCCTCTGCTTCCTGTCCTTGCTGACTTCAGCTTAAAACCACATCCTAAAGGAGATCTTCCCTGCCCTCCCTGCTATTTTCTCTCCCGGCATCCTGTTTAGTTCCCTCACGGTCTCATCACTATGTGTAATGCTATATTTCTTTTTTTACTTTGGGGTTTTGTCTCCCCACCACCTGGTAAGTTCAATGACAGCAGTGACAAGGCCTTTTGGTTCATTGCTATATTCCCCCTGCATTGAACCCTGTGCCTGCCTCACTAGTAGATGCTCAATATTTGTTGAATAAATGCATCACCATTTCACTTTTCCTCTGGTTTAGTGGTGTGTCAACCCATAACACTGTCACACGGTGAGGTGGCTGTCAGTTCTTTGTGACCTTTCTGGGCTGCTCTCTTCCTGATCTGAGCCTCCCCCAGGCCATTTCTGATCTCTCCCATCCCTCATCCCTGAGCTGGCTAATTTATAAAGAAAAGGAATGCATTTCTTATGTAGTTATGGAGGCTAAGATGTCCCAGGTCAAAGGGCCACCTCTAGTGAGGGCCTTCTTGCTGGTGGGGACACCGCAGAGTCCCGAGGCAGTGCAGGGTATCATGTGGCATGGGGCTGAGCGTACTAATGTGCTAGCTCAGGTCTTTCTTCCTCTTCTTATAAAACCATCAGTCCCACTCCCATGATAACTCATTAATCCATTAACCCATGAATGGATTAATCTATTCACAAGGGTAGAATCCAATCACCCCTTAAAGGTCCCACCTCTCAACACTGGCACATTGGGGATTGAATTTCAACAGGAGTTTTAAAGGGGACATTCCAACCATAACAAGTGTGTAACCAGAAGTTCTGTTTTAAATTAGAAATTAAAACTTTGTTTACAAAAACAGGTAGCTGTCCACAGGTGATAGTTTGCCAATTTTATTTTCTTTTTTAACTGCATAAAATGTTACTTCTCTTGATAACTGAGTTCTTTGGGCCTCCTTTAATGTTGTACCAGAGGCTAATATCTCATCTACCTCACTCTAGTCCTTGCGCAGAGAATGAAGACCACCCTGAAGAACTATTTAATATTTTATAGCACATGACTTTATGCACTAAAGAAAAGCACCTTACACAAAATTTCACCATTCTAATTTATGACTTTCATGATCGTTGTTTTTTCTCTCTCATGCACACGATGTAAACACTCATATAAACACACACACATTCTCCACCTAGAGTCCCTTATTAAAATGTAAATATTTCTGGTACTGTAATAATAGAAGAAATTTATTAATAATAGCTAACTTTGTTGAGCACCTGCTCAGCTCAGAATGGACAGAGCAAGCACTCAATAGTTATTATTATTATTAATTGGTCAAAGGTCAACAGCTACTAGGAGGTGATGTCCTGCTCATACTGAACTCCCAGGAGTCCTTTCTTTGGGGACAGAGCCTCAACCTTAGTTTGGAGGGGCGGGGAAAGGGAAAAGGCATCTATTTACCTCCTGCAAATTAAGTATGACAGATTTTGAACTACCACAGAGACCATTTTCAAGACGTAGCATTGCCTTGACCTTTCCCATGGGCAGAGTTAGTCAGAAAGCCAGCAGCAGGGGCAGCTCCCTGAGTCATCTAGAGGCATGGCTTGGGGGGTTGGAGGGAAGAGGAGCCCTGGCCTCTGGGGCTACTAGCAACATTCCAGTCCTAGCACCCATTGTAGTGTGGCAAGCAGTGGCAGCAATGATATTTGCATCTCTTCCCTTAAACGACAATTTCACAATTGCAGATCAGGAAATTCACAAATTTCCCCCCTACACACACACACTCTTCCACTACCCCCCATCCCATTCCATCCCCCATCCTCCAACCCTCACCAACACACTTTTTTTCTGGGCTCTACATTTCATATTTTAGTCTTTTTTTTTAAAAAAAATATCTCCTTTGCACAAATTCTGTCCAATTATGGGAGGACAAGAAATGAAACTAACCTGAATTTAACATCGGCCTCTCTCCCCCCCTCACACTTAGCCTTTTTCCTTGTCACAGGAGATGAAGGACCCTACTCCCTCAGAGAAGCCCCTAGTTTTCTTAAGGACATTCCTCCCTCAATTAACCCCTTCCTTCCCCATCATCCATTTCTCCCTCTATCAGTCTTACCGACATAGAAATTAGTTCTAGCTTCCTATCTTAAAAAAAAAAAAAACAAACTTCTTTGATCCTACATTCCCCTCCAGCTACAGCTTTACTGCCACGTTAGCTTCTAGAATAGGCTGTCTATAATCTGAGTCTGTTGCTGAAACCAGAAGGGGGTTTCGGTCAAGGTCCACTTGCTTGTTGACTAACAGGCAGCTCAGACAGAGTCCCGGGTTCCCTCCTCCTCCCCTGCCGTGCTCTCCCACCTCCCACCACTTCACCTTCATCCCCACCTTAGTGTATGGCTCCACCATATCAAAGGTGGGAGATATTTCTGTTAGAAAGAAGGACAAACAAATGAACAGAGCTAGGTGTGTGTTCAAGGCATAGAAAGGAGTCCTGCTTGGCTGCAGGGGAGGAAACAAGAGGCAGCAGAGACGCAAGTGTGAAGCAGGCAGAGGTGGGGGAGTGGGCAAAATCGTTTCGCAGTATGTATACCTGTGATGCAAAAAGCAGGCTTTGTGGCAGCGACCGTTCCCTTCATTGAGCTCACTTGTATTGGGGGACATGGCCTTTCCTAATGCAACGGTGAGGACGCAGCTCAGCGGTTGGCGCTGCTCATCATGGTATAATGGATGCTAGGGCTGCCATGCCCAGGTCACTTTTACCTGCAGGTGCATCTGTCCCCCTGCTGCTGTGCTGGATGGCTGATGGCAACTCACAGCCTCTCCTTATCCTGGCAATTGTCCTCCAGCACATGGGAGTCGTGACTTCCGAAAGGTAGTAGGGCCCAGACACAAAACCTCGGGCCCTTGCATGAAGCGGGGGTGACTGTGTGCTATACTTCAGGCTTCCGGAGCCTCCTGGAGGGATCAGCTTGAAATCAGTCTCCAACTGAGCCTACCTCCTCGCTTGGCTTTCCTCCCCAACCTGTCCTGCTCCCACTAGTCTCCTCCCGAGAACGCCCACCCAGTGAATCACCCATTCAAGAATCCTTGTGCTTCTTGGGAAGCCCACCGGAGATGGAGATGGGGGGAGGTGTGAGTTGGTTGGCCACAGTTCAGGAATCCACGGAAGTAAAAAGGGTGCTGAATGATGACTTTTAGTCCTCTGGACAGAGGCTGGTGTGATATGGACGATAGGTATTATAAAAGATCACGTGGATTATTTTTGTCAGTTTTGTTAAACTGCAGTCCTCAATCTCTGAATCGGAAGCATTTGTCAAACTTCCTGATTATTGACGATTGAGGCTGATGAGTTGGGATGAGTTCTTTTTTCATCAAATTCCAAGCCACCCCCCCTTTCTTTGCGCTTCATATTTGAAAATGATGTTACAAAGGCAGGTGCTTTTTGACAGTTGAGATTGACCCATCCGTCACTCCCGGCCTGGGTCGGTGTCCTCTCTGGTGCTCTTGCAGCACCT
Organism: Lepilemur ruficaudatus; assembly: GCA_963574885.1. Taxonomy (NCBI): domain Eukaryota; kingdom Metazoa; phylum Chordata; class Mammalia; order Primates; family Lepilemuridae; genus Lepilemur; species Lepilemur ruficaudatus. The sequence continues at coordinate 17,078 of CAUYRT010019757.1, forward strand.
TCTGCTTCCCCAAAGTAGCACTTACCGTACTCCATTGTGCATGGAATTGTCCACTGATTGTGTATTAATTCAAAGAAGACTCAAGAACTCTGAGCATAATTCAGAGCTAACGTGGCCTTCTTCCTTGTGGCCTCATAGAAAGTGCTTACAAAATATTTATTGAATGATAACAATGAAAGAGTAAATGAATGAATGATCAGCACTGCCGAACCAGATACGTTCCATGTAAATGCAAATTGGTTTCCACTTGTACAGCACCTTTTTGCTGTATGTCTTTTTAATCTGTTCACCTTATGGCCTTCGATTGGTGGCAAAGACTGTCTTCTGCTTCCCTTTTATCCCTGCAATAGACAATAGAAATAGTGTTTTATTGAATGATTAATTAGTCAACATTTACCAAGCACAAACTGTTTTAAGGGTATTTTAAAGATGGGGATTTAAAGATAAAGAAAACAACAGTGGTCTTCGAGGAGCTCATGGTGTCTGAGTATACAATTTGTTCTTTCTTAAAAAGAGTTATGTGTTGAATGCATAACTAAGTTTGGTTTAATATTAGTTCCTTTGTAACACTTTTCATAGAAATAAATTCACATATTAAAAATTTCTTTTGGAGACCACATGCCCTAATTTTGCCAGCAAATATCGTTGATATACCAGTCGGGCTCTGGCTGGAGGTGCAGGCAATACATGTTATCGCTTGGTGAGAAAGGCCAGGTGGCTGGTTTAAGCCCTACAGTGTATGTACCCGTGGAAGAACCAGGATCCCCACTTTAGGATGTGTTTGAATTTGAATCCAAATTGTCTGGTGGGAAGTCTCACTTTAAACAGCATGCAGCTTTACAGTTCTGACACAAAATGCCCTGCTCCTGGCTTTGAAATGAAGTCAAAGCTTGCTTTGGCCTTCGATTCGGCTTTGGCTTTGGTCTAATAATAGCCTGACAGGTACCTCTGCAGCAGCTTTGGTTTTTTTTGAAACTCTTCGCCTTTAATGACAGGAACACTTTGAATTTCTTGGCATCTGTGAGGTGAGTCATGCATTTTATAGATGCAGAAATCGAAAGAGGAATGACTTGTCTACAGCCAGACAGTAAGTCCAATAATACCGTGAATCCAGCGCCACAGGGCGGCTCGGAACTACTTGGCCTGCTGCCCACCCTCTCGTCCCTGCGCTGCGCCAGGTGTAAACATTGCTAGAGAAAAGCAATTACAGCCCATTGAGAGGAAATGTGATAGAAGCTGAGAGTTCAACAGCACCTGAAAAGGTAAAGGCCAAGCCAGGTTTCATCTCTATTCTGCCCAGTTGGAGCTAAGAAGTACAGGGAGAGGATTTCTCCCTGCTCACCTGCTCCTACCCTGTTTGCCTCTGAAAGTCAGCCAGCATGCTTTCCCCAGCAAGTCTGTAATGGGTTCTGGGCAAAACAATGTTATAATAAAAGCAGAAAAGGTAAACTATGGCATTGCCTCTGACTGCCCCAAAGGGTTTTTGTTTCTAAACCAGAAGACATGCCATCTTGCAGTTTTTCCCCTTAGGGATGGAGACATTTTACTTGTCATCCCATAGAAATTATCTTACTTTCTTGGGCATAATAGGTATTAGCAGAAGGATCCACCATCTATTGAACACTTATCTGAGCCAGGTACCACTGGGCACTTTGTATCATCTCTTTTAATTCTCACGACACCAAATATTTATTAAGCAACTATCAACTGCCTGACACCATGTTGGAGACAGGAGATAAAAAAATAAATAGGACACAATCCCTGCTCTCCAGAGTTATACAGTCTAGTGTGGAGGACATAATCATGACCAAGTAACTACAATGCAGTGTGATAAAGGCTCCAGTAAGAGGTCAGCCCAGATGGTGATGGGAGCACATAGGAGGTGACCCTATCCAAATTTGGGGATCCCAAGGAAGTCCTTGTAGGAAGCATAGTTTAAGCATGATTAGATGGAATTATTATTCCCAGAATTATCTCTAAGTCTCCTAGACTTTGTGGAATAATGGCCCCCAAAGATGTCCATATCCTAATCTCCAGAGCCTGTGAAAATGGTACCTTACAAGGCATAAAAGATCTTTGATGATGTGATCAAGTTAAACATCTTGCAATGAGGAGATTATCTTGGATTATCTGGAAGAGCCTAGTGTAATCATATGTAATCACTTATAAGAGGGAATCGAGAGGTCAAAATCAGCAGTGGGAGATATGGTGACAGAGGCAAGAGGTTGGAGGGATGAGAGGATGGGGCCATGAGCAGAGGAATGCAGGTGACCTCTAGAAGCTGGGAAAGGCAAGAACATGGATTCTTCCCTAGAGCCACCTGAAGGAGCCTGCCCTGCTAACACCTTGGTATAGCCCATAAGACACATTTGGGACTCCTTCCAGAACTGTAAGAATAAGCTGTGCTGTTTTAAGCCACTAGGTTTGTGGTAATTTGTTATAGCAGCAATAGGAAACGAATACGGAGTTTAAGTAATAACTTGCCCAATGTCACAAGTTAGACAACGAGGAAGTCAGGATTAAAAACAAGAGTGAATAATTCCAAAGCCTAAGTGGTCTTCCCCCAAAGGTTATGATATCTCTTTAAAAAGTCCTTGGGTCTTTGCACAGTATATTTTAAAGAGCTGGCTATTAGTCTTGCCTAAGGCAAAAATATATGCTCACGGAGACAGTAAGTGGCATCAGATGCTAAAATGCTGGAATGCTAGAGGACAAACATCCGCAGATCGATGAATTATTTGTTTTCTGAATGCTATAGTGCAAAGAGGACTGGACTATTTGAGAGACTTAGGTTCTAGTCCTAGTACTGGTACTACCGAGCTCTAAGACTTGAGCAAACTCTTTCACCTTTCTGGGCCTCATTTTGTTCATCTGCAGAATGAGGGCTTGAGCTACATGGTTTTTTTGATGTTCTTTTAATTTCGACTTTCTATAATTGCCCCACCCCTCCTCCCTAGGGCACATACTTTGAGGCTATTTAAGCCCCTAATGGAAGTTCAGTCTTAGCAACTTGGATGCCAGTTCATTTATTATTTAGCCAAGGAAAAGGAAAGAAACCTCTCCTCTTCCAAAGGGGCCAGTGTTAGCAGAGATGATCTTAAATTCCCTGAGCTCCAGGACCTCTGCAAAACGAGCTGAAAGACTGCTCAGCAACTGGCAAAGTCAGAGAGAATGATCTGAGTCTGTCAATTCTGCCCTTGTGTGTAGAGTGTTATTTGAATGGTTCCAGATGAAAAATTGTTCTGGCTAGTTCTAGAGATGGCCTTACTCCATGTTGTCTGGTGCTGGAGCCCGAAAGAAGAGCTTGAAATAAGATCTGGATCACTGGCAAATGATCTCAGGACCACAGCACACTAGAGTCAAGGCTATCTCAGATTGTTTTCAAACCAAAAGTGATATTGAGGCTTTAGCCATGCTGGAGTGGTATGCTGAGGCTTTCAAGCAGCCTTAATGATTATTCTTGGCACGCCACAGCTTTGCATTTTCAAAGTGTGGAAACCACAGTACAAATCTCCCTCTGTTGGGCCGGGTGCAGTGGCTCATGCCTATAATCCTAGTACTCTGGGAGGGCAAGGCGGGAGGATTGTTTGGGCTCTGGAGTTTGAGACCAGCCTGAGCAAGAGTGAGATCCTGTCTCTACCAAAAATAGAAAAAACTGCTGGACGTGGTGGTGCGCACCTGTAGTCCCAGCTACTTGGGAGGCTGAGGTAGGAGGATCGTTTGAACCCAGGATTTTGAGGTTGCAGTAAGCTCTGATGACAGAACTGTACTCTACCCGGGGTGACATAGTGACACTCTGTCTCCAAAAATAAAATAAAATAAAATAAATTTCCCTCTATCATACTGCCAATGTTGCCAAAATTATTTTCTCGGCATTCCTCCCTCTACTTTCTGCACTGTAGGAACTCTAAGGCAAACATATTGATTATTAGCCTGACCAATCAGTTAATAATAAATATCAAACATTCTCATGGCCTTAAAGTGCCTTTCCTTCTTGACCTCTCTGTATAGCAAGTGACACTCCTCGCTCCCCCAGAATGTTTCCACCTTATTCTAGGATGCTTTACCCACTCCCCCTGCTTGGGGCTCTTGGGTGGCCTCCACCTCTGGCTTCTTTTCTTCCCTTTGCCTGCTCACTCTCGGCCTTTTCTCAGTTCTTTCCTCTGCATGTTATCTCCCTCCACAAACTTGTCCGATCTTGGTGCTTTGATTAACATACTAATGTGAACTGCTCAGATGTCTGCAGAGAGCTCCAAGCCCTCTCCCAAGTCCCAGCCCCATACACTGAAGGCACCGGGTCATAGGGCGCAGGCTGAGTCCTATCTATGCCACTCAGAACAGCTGTGTGAATGCGGACAAGTGACTCCAGCCTCAGTTTCCTTATTTACAAAATGGGGAGAATAGAATCCACCTCATAGTGTTGTAATAAGTATTTAAGAAATTAATTTTGCAAAGTGATTGGCTCATGGTAATCGATTAAGAAATGCTATCTCTAATTTTATTTGAATAATTAAGCTGTAGAACTTGGATACTCTGTTAGCACATCCAATACACACCTCTGGTCTCCAAATAAACAAAACAAAACACCTCTCACAGTCCCTCTAATGATCTCTATTTCTGTTAGTGATGTCACCTGTTTTCCCGTTTCCAGAGCCAAGAGTCTAAAATCAACTTTGAGCCTATTTTTTTCTGCCCCTACATCTAGTCAATTGTCAGTCCTACCTCTCAGTTCAAGTCTGACCCCTCCTCTCTATGCCTGTCCCCACTGGTTTAATTTACACTGTTTATTGTCCTGCTTCCCTAACCAGTGTCCCTTACTCTCAAGGTTTTCTTATTGCCGATCCATCTTGGACCTCACAGAAACATTTCCTTGTCATATAGCTGTACTTGCACACTCCCTGGTCCTGAACAAACTTCCACTAACTCGCTCTTCTTGTTGAGTAAAAGCCAATTGTTCAACGTAACGTTCAAGTTTCCACATGGTATGATGGAAGCTTGGCTCAGAGTGCATATCGGGGGTTAAGCAGGGAGGACTGCCCTCTAAATGGCATGAGTAGGCATCAGCTTCGAGGGGGAGAAACTATGAGTCACTTGGTTGTTTTCAGGAAAATGGCAGAGAGTATAAAAAGAACTATATTCTTAGCAGCAAAAAATATTAAAAAAAAATCATATGGGCACGAATAACATTCAACCACAAATATTTATGGAGCATCTGCTATGTGCCAGACACCATGGCGGGGTGTTGGGAACACAGCAGGGAGGATAACACAGCCCTTGCTCTCGAAGATTTCTAGTTGGTGAACAAGACAGGTAAATCCAGAGGCCGTTATCATAGGGACACTGTGATAGCTGCGGAGTTCTGCGGGAATCTGCAGAAGTGGCAGCCACACGTGTGGGCAGTCGCAGAGAGGAGGGAAAGCTTCTAGGAGGAAATGATGTTTTAGCTGAGACAGAAGCATCAGGAGTCAGCCAGATAAGGTGGAGAGGTAAGAAGGGCGTGTTTCAAGGCCAAGGGAATGGCCAGGTGGGATGAGAGCTTGGTGGGTTAGTGCCATTTGGCTAAGACTTAGCTGGTGGCAGAGGTGAGGCATGTTGAAAGGTATATTTCAAAACATCACGTTGTGCAGGATAAATATACAATTTTATCTGTCAAGTTTTAAAAAACAATAAAAGATTGCATTGAAGAGGTAAGGGAGGGATGGATTATGAAGGAACGTGATAAAAGGGTTGGGTTTTATCCTGAGCGTGAGGGAAGCCACTGGCAAATCGTAAGCAGGGGAACGGACACAACAGATAATCTCTCCTCTCAGAAGCCAAGAAAAAGGTCAGCATTTTAGATGGGAACTCAAAAACGATTTCAGTTAGTGGCAAGATAATTGTACTCAGCTCTTTACCTTTGACCTTTGCAGTTTATAAGTGACACAGGAAGTCATCAACTAATCTATGTACTGTTGTCTAAATAAATGTTTATTAGGATTATAATTACAGGATGTCAGAGTAACCAGCTCAGCTAGTGTCTGCTTTAAAATAAAGGCACTGGCTTTGGGAAGTGGTGGGTCCCTGCTTTTCTTCTGGTTTGCTGCTCTAATTTAGTGCCATCCACCTTCTGTGGCTCCTGAGAAACTGTAAAACAACATGAGGTGGAGGCATTATGCCCGGGTGGGTGCTGAGAGGGCCCCGGGCCTGGCTCAGCCCGACACCCCTGCTCAGGCTGACAAGGTCACGGCGAGCTCCCACAGTGCACTCGAAGCAGCTTCGCTAAGGAAGGGATGCAAACGGGCTGGAGGGGCCAGGCATCCTAGAAGGAGGGCAACCCAGTCTTGTTATCTTAATAGATCCTGCCCCTTTTAGCCCAGATTGGAAAGCCTGTCACACACTCTCCCCTGCAGCTCCAGACTCAAAGGCTGGCTTAATAGAATTTAGTCCTATGCAGCATATGTTATTAGAAAAAAGATCTATCTTGATGGCTTACTCATGACCGTGACTCCTGCAGCATAATGGAACAGCCCTGGAAACGGGTATTAGTCACAGAGCGGAGATGACTTAGATCTGATTATTTCCCACAAGGGAGGTTGAAGAAGCGGCTCTGCTAACTCCCAAGTGTTTTTTTAAGGTCTCTGGACTTTTCAGCATCACCGTTATTCTACAACTGGTACCACCAATCCGAGGGACCTCTTCTAGACTTTGAGTTAACACTATAGAATGTGCTGCATTTCAGAATGCAACTGCCTTCTTGTTTCATGTGTAGGATAGTGCGATTTCATGGGCAAACGATACTGTATAGCACAGTCTCTCGTGACAGACCTGCTTGAATTCATATTCTGCCACCACGACTTGGCTGTGTGACTTCGAGCAAGTTACTTAACCTCTCTCTGCATCTGACTTCTCATCTCTAAAGTGGGGATAATAATATTAGCCTTGTAGATTTGTTATGAGGATTAAAAGAGAAAATTCATGTAACATGCTTAGCATAGTAAATGCACTTCAGAAATCAATTTTTTTTCATTTATGGATTTCTGTTGTTCTAATGGGATAAAGTCACACCAGGGAAAGAAGTCAACAGGGACAAACAACACTTTAAATGTTAAGTACTATTGTTATTACAATTGCAGCCACGATTTCAAACAATCTTGTGCAGTTGTCACAAAAACTGATGGTGTCAGTTACAATACTCTCTGGCTGATTGGTGTCAACCTAGTATTCTGCCTCTTCTGGGAACATTTATGTTTCTTCCGTGATTTAGCTGCTCTTGTCATTTGTTCACTTTTCAATTAGGGGTGAGCTACCTTTTTCTAATTAATCTCAATTGAAATCTATCTGCACACATTTGTAAGACGGCAATGTCAAGGGTCTTAGACCTTGAGCAAGCTGAGACCACCTGGCCTTGCTTTGCAAATAGCCCCCAGGAAGATTTTATGGGCTCCTTTGCAGTTTGCTCATTATAGTCTCAAAGATTTTCTCTCTGCAGTGTCTGTTCTTTCATAAGAACACTCAACACTTTTTTCTTTTTCTTAATTCTTTAGCTACTTCCCATTTGCCCTAAATACTTAGGCTCCTCCCTCGCCAAGGAGACTCTGACCTTGAGATTTTGTACACAAACCACCAGGGATCCCAGAGGGAAAACAGATAATCCAAGGAAAAAGTGCATTCTCATTACTCTAGCATCTTCTACTACATAGTTGCAAATTGCATTTGTTTAGTCAGTCATTGACTATTATTCAGTGCTCACAACAAGTGAGAAAAGATGCTGGCCCCTGTCCAAAGCTGGAAAGACAGGCTCAAGGACCTGAGACCCCAGGGAGGATCTGTAGGAAGACAGACATCACACTCAGTGTAGTGGCTGCAGGGACCCTGTGAACAAGGAGCAAGAAAGTCTCTTCCTAGAGAAAGGAAGTGTATGTGCTATTAGTAAAAAACTTGTCTGAGTTGAGTGCATCTTGTGTTTTAGTGTTTGTTTGGCTTCTTTTCCTATTTAAGCTCCTGGAAGACAGATTTCATGCCCTCTTCTTTCTTGCTTTCACAGAGCTCCAGGGCTTTGTCCACGCTGTGCCCGAGAGCAGTTCTCCCCTTTGCTGTCCACCTACTGCGAATTGTGTAAGGCCTGCGGAACCAGGGTGCGGTTGTTCAAGCAGAGTTCCAGTCCCTGTTGACTTCTTTCCCCTGGTATGGTGGGATCATAACTATAGGATGTCAGAGTTACAACCTCAGACAGTGTCTGCAGCCTCAAACTCCTGGGCTCCAGTGATCCTCCTGCCTCAGCCTCCCCAGTAGCTGGGACTACAGGTGTATGCCCCAAAAGAGCAACAAAAATCTGTAAATGGAAAAGCAGTTGTTTTCTGAAATGCATTTTCAGAAAGTATGCTAAACACTTTATATGAATTATCTCTTTTAATTCTCATAATGAATCTGTGAGGTAGAATTATTATCCTCATTGAGGAGATGAGGAACCAGAGGCACAGAGTAGCTGGGTAACTTGCGCTAAGTCACACAGCTGATAAGTGGAGTTTCCAGATTATGAATCTAGGCAGGTCTCTCACTAGAGCCTGTAGTGTTTGCCCATGAAGTCTCACTGTTATACAAATAACATTTTAAAAAGAGAGATGGTTTATTCATTTATTAGAGTAAGATTGGGAAGCCAGACATCCAGGGTGAGTGGGATCTGGGAAAGAGTCACTCTACTACCCCATGCAGACAATTGCGATGAGCATCCATCCCTCCCTTCCTAACAGAAGTCAGGGTTTGCTCAGGTAGCCACCTGTCCCCAGATCCAGAGAGGAATTGGAGTATTTTAAACCAGTATTTTTCAAACTGTAGGTCACTATCCACTGGTGAGTCATGAAGTCCCTTTGGTGGGTTACAACCAGTGTTTTTCTAAAAAAAATGAAATTGATGAGAAAGTAGAGTATATAGCACCCTTCATTTGGAATTCTTATATCAGAAAATAAATATATTTATTATTTAAGCCAATTTATGTTGAGATTGTTGTTCTTTGCAGCTGCAAGCATCCTGGCTGATTCACTGGAAGTGTGAACTGTGTGATATTTCTGGAGTGCAATCTGATTATACGCGTCAAAAATTTAACTGAATACACTCAGTAATACCACCTCTAGGAATGTATCTCAAAGAAGGAAATGATTGGATAGACAGTGTACAAGGATGTTCATGGAATCAATATTTTTAGTAGCAAAAAATTAGAAACGGCCCAAATAATCATTATGAAAGTTTAAATAAACTATGTTGTATTCTACATTCTATACAATGGAATGCTATGCAACCAGTAAAATAATGACACTTAGATGTGAATTATTCACATTGTGTACTAGTACAAAAGACTTAAATAGAAAATTAGTCAATCCACTGAGTAAAATGAACAGTTAAGACAGCTGTGATTTTTGACACCACTAATGTATGATTGATATAAGCAATGATCATCATTAGATGCTAAACCCCAAGCGACCTTCACATTGAGGGATCTGCAGATGCCACTTTAACCAAGTGATCAAACTTTGCATCCCCAGCAATGGGACAAACTCACACAATAAGCCTCCTGAGGCAAAGTATCAACATCACTTGGATTGTATTCTTTTGTTTTTCTTTTGAGACAAAGGCACGGCTAGAGTGCAGTGGCGTCATCATAGCTCACTGCAAACTCCAATTCCTGGGCTCAAGTGATCCTCCTGCTTCAGGTTCCCAGGTAGTTGGGACTATAGGTGCACACCACTACGCCAGCTAATTTTTTCTATGTTTTGTAGAGATGCGGTCTCATTCTTGTTCAGGCTGGTCTCGAACTCCTGATCAAGTGATCCTCCTGCCTCAGTCTCCCAGAGTCCTAGGATTACAGATGTCAGCACTGCACCGAGCCGGATTGTATTCTTGTCAGAAAGATTTAAACAAGTCTGGTCAAAAGGAAATAGACAAATCCATATTGTAGGGCATTCTACAAAATAATTGGCATGGCCTCTTCAAAAATGTCCATATCACAAACAACAAGAAAAAAGGCAGAAGACAATATTCTAGAACAGTGATATCCAATAGAAATATGTGAGCAAAATATGGAATTTTAATTTTTTGATAGCCACATTAAAAAGTAACAAGACAGGTGAAATTAATTTTCAATAATGTATTTTAGCCCAATGTATTCAATATATTTTCATTTCAATACACAATATAAAGAATTGATGTACTGTGCTATATTGGATAACACAGTTTTAGATTAAAGAAGACTAAAGAGACATAACAACCAAATGAAATGTATAATCTATATTGGAAAAAATAGCTATAAGGGAGATTGTGGGGACTATTGAGGAAACTTGAATGTAGACTGTGTGATAGATAATATTGTATCCATGTTAAAATCTTTGGTAATTGTTATGAACTGAGTGTCTGTGTGTCCTCCAAATTCCTACGTCGAAGTCCTAACACCCAATGTTATTTGGAGGTGAGATCTTTGGGAGGGAAATAGGTTTAGATGAGGCCATGAGTGTGAGGCCCCGTGATGAGATTTGTGTCTTTATAAGAAGAGGAAGAGATACCAGAGCTTTCTCTCTTTCTACCACGTGAAGACACAGAGAGAAAGCAACCATCTGCAAGCCAGGAAGAGGGCTCTCTCCAAGAATGGAATCAGCTGATACCTTGATCTTGCACTTCCGTCCTCCAGAACTGTGAGAAATAAATGTGTGTTGTTTAAGCCACCTAGTCCATGGCATTTTGTTACAGCAGTGGACTAACACAGCAACGATAGCTAATAATAGTTATAGAGGAGAATGCTGTTATTCTTAGGAGACACATGCTAAGGCACTTAGGTGTAGAGTCATGATATATGCAACTTACTTTCAAATGGTTCAATTAATTATAGATAGATTATATGTAGATGAACAAAAATAGGGATAGGTATAGATATATAGAGTGAACAAATGAGGCAACTATTAATAATTGTTGAATCTCGGGAAAGGATGTTCAGACATTTATTGTATTATTTTTCCAAATTTTTTCACTTTTGAAATTTTTAAATAAAAAGTTGGTGGGAATATGGAGAAGAAAAAAGATTTCAATAATGATAATGACATTTTATATTACTTTATAGTTTACAGTGTATTTTTACATTTATTAATTTGATCCTTTCAAAAATCCACAGAGGTAGATAACGTAGTGTGTTTTATTTTATGGTCAACAAAAATATTTCTTCAGCACCTAACCATGTGCTAGGTATGGTACAGACATCATCTCTTTTAATTTCTACAAGAACTTTAGAGGCTCTGGGAGGTGAGGGGACTGCCAAGTCCCAAAGCCACCAAGCAGCAGAGCTGAGATTTGAATATAAGTCTGACTCTGAGGTCTGAGCGCCTTCCTCCATTGGCATCATGTTTGTGATTCCTGTTTTACAGATGTAGAAATGGAAGCCCAGAGAAGTCAATTAACTGGTGCAGTGTCACATAGCCATGCAGGGGCAAAGGCAGAATTCAAGCCAGGAGTTCAGTCTCCTGTTCTGGGGCTTGGACTTCCTTCCAAAGCACCTGGAATGAACACTCTGAAATAGGTTCAGGCTCTAACCTGGTGGTTCACCTAATAAGAAGTTCTAGCACAAGGGCCCTCAACACAGGAAATTACTCAAGTTGTTGGAGTGGAGCCAAGGGAAGGCCCTGAAGCTCAGAAAAGGCCTCACTGGGGAGACGCTTTGTAAAAATAAAAGCAAGACCGCATTGACTAAATCATCTGAAATCATTTGATGCTCTGATTAAGAAGCATGAGTTGCCATGCCATGTGACGGTGAGCTGTGAACTCCAGCCCTGGAGACACAGCCTGGCACAGATTCCCTTGGATGGGCAAATGGTATTCAGGCAGGAATATCACTTCTGGGGGAAGGGGGTGGGGTCAGGGGAGCAGGACTTGAGGCTCACAACCATGCTGCACTTTTTTTTTTAAGTAAATGCTATTCGGTTTTCATTTAATTTTAAATGAAATTTAAATTTTTAAGAGGAAATGAAACTGTTCATTTAATTTTAATTATCAGATTAAAAGACCATGTGCTTTACTGAAACTCTTAGGCTGGAGAACAATGAAGTTCTTGTCAAACTACTCAAATAAGAAGAGAATGGCAATAATAACAGGGATCTAAGGGGACTCTGAGTTTTGCATCAGCACAGCTTGGTGCAATGGGGACTTCTAAAGGGGCTCTATACAGAGTCCCTTCTAAGACCACACCCCCCTCAACACTGAGGAGGAGGCTCCAGCAGGGATCCACCAGATGGCTGCAAAGCTATGAAGGTGACCTACTCAGTGTCCGCTTTGAAACACAAGGCCCTGCTTGAACTGTTGCAGGGAGCTGACTGGCTGTCTTGGCAACACCAGAGCCCTGTGGTGATCAGCAGGCGTCTAGATCTGCCCTGGTACAGGCAAACTGCACAGCTGTGGAAGCTTCCAAAGGCATCTAAGGGAGCATCTGCATATTGGGGAGTCAGGAACGTGCTGCAAGACCCTCAACTCTGGCTGTGGCAAAGCCTATGCTAGAAGTTACAGTGGCCTCTTTTCTAACAGCTTCTCATCTGACAGTCCACAGCAACTGTCAACCCTGACCCTGGCTGCATTCAGGAATAGTCAGCATTAGTGCGGAGTGCCCAGGAGAGGGACACAGGCAGAGATCTGGGAAGCAGCCATCAGTGAAGAGTGATGTTGTGGTTGGTGGCTGGAGCCCACAAGTAGACACCAAACTGCTAGTAGGGTGCTCCCAGACGTAGAAGTCTGGGCAAGCATCCAAGATCAGTCATTCAGAAAGTACCTGCGGTCTGACCTGAGACTTAATGAATTCTATAGAACTCCATTCTCATCCTGAACTGATTGTGTTAGGCAGTCAAGGCTACCTGAGACCTTCATCCAGACCAGTCTGAAGGGCACCTGACTCGAGTGCTGCAAACCTCAGTAGCAAAGGTCTTGCGGTGAAACCCTTCCCAGTGCATTCTCTAGACTGGCCAACTGATGTGTTTTCTCTGTTGTCCAGCTCAAATCTCCATCAGTTTTTTTTTTTTTTTAAATCCATTTCTCTACCTTGCCAAGCACCAGGAAAGACATGATTTGTACACTTGAGAGCTGATGAAAAGGCATCCATCCCCATGGGCTAGTGGATCTACAGCCCGGATAAGCTCATATTTCCCTGTGTACCCCATAGGCCCACTGAACCCCAGAGTGACTGACCAGACCCCAAGGCTGAAAGAGCCTTGCATGGCTCAGTCTCAGAGCAGAGTCCTCCAAGCCAGAGACATTTGATTGAGAGACTGCTGGAGGGACTTCCCCAGTCAACCCAAAGATATGCAAGCTGGTGCCACATCTTATGACTTGTAGTATCAAAGACTGCTGGGGCGAAAAGGAAATGATGGGGCTTCCACCCCTCAGAGGAGGTCAGTGGGCAGTAATCAGAATAGTCCTCTGTTCTATCTCAGTGATGCAGTGGTCACATTACCCTCTAAGCATTCACATGCCAGGCATAATAATATTGCCTCCTTCTCTCCCATTCCTCCTCCCTTCCCTCCCTTATCGGGCTCTCTCTCTTTTTATTGATGTGAAATTCACATAACATACAATGAACGCTTTGACGATGAGCAATTCATTGCATTTAGTGCATTCGCTATGTTTTGCAATCACCACCTCTCTCTAGTTTCAAAACTTTTTCATCACCCCAGAAGAATGCCCAGTACCCATTAAGCAGTCACTTCCCTTTCACCATCCCCCAGCCCCTGGCAACCACTAATCTGCTTTCTACCTCTCTAGATTTGCCTATTCCGGATATTTAATACAAGAGGAATAATACAACATGTGACCTTTTGTGTCCAGCTTCTTTCACTTAGTGTGTTTTCCAGGTTCGTAGCATGTATCAGTACTTCATTTCTTCTTATGGCTGAATGACATTCCATTGTGTGGATGAACCACAATTTGATTATTCATCGATCTGTTGATGGGCATTTGGGTTGTTTCCACCTTTGGCTATTGTGAATAATCCTGCTATAAGCATTAGTGCACAGGTTTCCATGTAGATGTATGTTTTCATTTCTCTTGGGTACATACCTAGAAGTAGAATTGGTCATAGGGTAACTCTTTATTTAACATTTTGGGGAACTGCCAGACTGTTTTCCATATTACAGAACAAAACCAACAAAACAATTTGTTCATCCTAAAACCACTGAGTCTGCCAAGGGCATTTAATGACCAATCATTGTTTCATAGCAGTGATTGACAAAGTGGTCATGCTAAAAGGTGAGCATACACCAAACACGCCTGTAAGTCTGAAGACTTACCCTAGAGGGCAGGAACAAGACAGCCCTCCCCTGCTTTAGAGGGAAAAGTCTGCACTGAAGTTGTTCTGCTCCTGTGCTGGCTCCCCGGGCAGCTGCTCTTGACCACGCTAATCTGGTCAGTCAGCGGGTCAGCTTGGCTGGACACCCGCTGAGTATAGAGGCCCCAACTCTCCAGGGAAACATGTGGCAAAAGATGTCAGAGGTAGTTCAAGGAGCTCATTATAATGCAGATAATTCTGAACCAACAAGCAAAGGGATCACATTTTAGGGCTGGAAAGGACTTGGAGATCTCAAGACACAAAGTTAGGCACAAGGTTTAAGTTGACAGAACTGAACCCCCCACCTCCTACCCCACCCCCACCTGGTTCAGTGGCCTAAACCTGGCCAGTCAACAGCACAAGAGACCAAGGTGAGAAATCAGGTCCCACTGTGATCAGAGCAGCCCTGTTCCAGATGCACCTGACCAACTTGTTAAAATGCAGCTCCCTCGGCCCCTGCCCAGACCCAGTGAATCTGAATCTTTGGAGAGAGAATCTGTGCTTCTAAACTGTCTGATCAGGAAAATTTAGGAAACATGCCACTAACTGAGCAAAATAATAAGGCCAACTGAACAGCAACAAAGGTGCCTAGTTCTTAATGTTAGTGCTGATATCTCCCTCATTTGAGTGGAAATTTGAAGTCAGCATTTGGGTATAACCATGTTTGTTTGATGTGTGGTTTCTGTTAGGATCTGCTTTAGGCTCTAGTGATCTGATTATTTGAACAGTCACAGTCTGTGGTATACTTACACACACACACACACACACACACACACACACACCTCTCACACCGCAGGGGGTGAGGGGTGGCGTGATTAATGCCCCAACTATTTTAACCCAGATTGTAGCAATTAACCTCACTATTCTATATCTTACTTTAAAAAAAAAACAGCCTGGGTGAGGTGGCTCATTCCTGTAATTCTAGCACTCTGGGAGGCTGAGGTGAGAAGATTGCTTGAGTTCAGGAGGCTGAGAACAGCCTAAGCAAGAGCAAGACCCCATCTCTACTAAAAATAGAAAAATTAGCCTGGCATCATGGTGCACACTGGTAGTCCCAGCCACTCAGAAGGCTGAGGCAGGAGGATTGCTTGTGCCCAGGAGTTTGAGGTTGCAGTGAGCTACACTGACGCCACTGCACTCTAGCAGGGGGTGACAGAGTAAGACTTTCTCAAAAAAAAAAAAAAATCATGTGCCTTATCTAATCTGATAATAATTATTAAGAGAAAAGCCTGCACAGCAGGTATTTTTTAATCCCTATTTCACAGATGAAGAAACTGATTCTATCAGGTTCAATTACTTGCTCAGAGTCACAAAACCAGTTACGCGCTATTATGGGTTTAATCGTATCCCCCCCAAAAATATACTGAAGTCCTAACTCCCAGTACTGCAGAATGTGACCTTCTTTGGAGGTGGGTCTTTACAGGAGTAATCAAGTTAAAATGAGGTCATTAGGGTGGGCCCTAATCCACTGTGACTAGTGTCCTCATCAAAAGGGGAAATTTGGACACAGACATGCCCACAGGGAGAATGCCATGTAATGATGAAGGAAGAAATCAGGGTGATGCTCCACAAGCCAAGGGACACCAAGGATTGCCAGCAAACCATCAGAAGCCAGGAGAGTGGCATAGAACAGAGTCTCCCTCACAGCCCTCAGAAGGAGCCAACCCTGCCAACACCTTGATCTTGAACTTCTGACCTCCGGAACTGTGAGACAATAAGTCCCTGTAGTTAAAGCCACACAGTCTATGATCTTTTGTTATGGCAGCTCTAGCAGACTTATACACAGGCCAAACTGAGAGTCCAACCCAGATCTGTCCACATCTGAGATCGGTGCCCATTCCACAGCACCCCAACCATCTCAGGGAGCCCTGACTGTAGTGGGTGACGGATGTGTCAGTGAATGACCACCTGACAGTTCCATGACAGGTCTGTGCAGAGTAGGCACAACAGGCAAGGTGATGGGGCCAGGGGGTTTCAGAGATGGCCTTGAGCAGACAGTGTCTGGATGTGCCCTTGTCCTCAAGTCGGTTCCAGGGTTATGGTCTAGGATGCA
Organism: Lepilemur ruficaudatus; assembly: GCA_963574885.1. NCBI lineage: Eukaryota > Metazoa > Chordata > Mammalia > Primates > Lepilemuridae > Lepilemur > Lepilemur ruficaudatus. The sequence goes on from CAUYRT010019757.1 coordinate 33,454, forward strand.
GCACAGCGAGCACACGAGGAGGAATCATAGATCTGGCCATACCCCAGGCATGGCAGTCCCATAGACAGTGGAAAGAACAGACCCTGGCTGGCAAGTGCACAGAGTCCTGGCTGCATTCTATGCCTTGGACATGTGGTATAGTCTTCCATGGCCTTGATTATTTCAGCTCTGAAATTGGGATAATAATGCCTCCCTACCTTAATGCAGGGTAATGTGCCAGATGCCTACTTAAGGTGCATGTATTAGGTTTATGTCTGGGAGAGGGTGGCTTGCTGTTCAGGCAGTGGTTTCCAGACTAGGTTCAGCCTGGAGAGCTTTGGAAGTATGCAGATTACAGAGTTTCTCTCTCAGAAACTTGGATTCAGTAGGTCTGAGGTGCTACCACAGAAAATACATTGGAAAATGTGTTTTCCAGTGGGCTGGCAGATTTGGGAGCCACCAGGTTAACACACAGTGCAAAACAGGGCTGGCTGAAGGCTTGAGTTCAAATACAGGCAACAAGGCAGTTTGGAGATGCTGTCACTGAACTCATATGGTACTGTGCTAACAGTCATGTCAGAACGCAGTCGTCAGGCATGTAGTGATGTGCAAGGCTAGCTCTTCATAATGAATAAACACTCTCGGTATGCGAGAAATGATCCTTGTGTACATACACATGCACATATATGCATACAGATATGCACATGCACATGTACACACATACACATATGCACACACACACACAAGGTGTCCAGTGTCAAGGGTTGTGCTACCAAGGAGTCTGAGAACTAGCATGAGCGCGTCCAGGAAAATCACAAGAGATAATGCAAGAGGTGCTGGAGGTGGCTGCAATTCTGTCTGGGGTGGGGGCTGTAACTGAGGTGGCACAGTCAGAGCATTAGTCAAAATAAACATTGCTGTGCAGGAGCCTGGGAAAATTCAGGCCATGGAGCACAGGGGATACTGCCATGGGAGGGGTATGAATGCAGAACCCAGCTACAGAAGATGTTTAGGAAGACTTTTGTCACCATGAAATGGCATGCCAGGCCTGGTGGCTACATGGGAGAAGTCATGGGGACAGAGAAGAGGGTCAGCTAAAGAGCCATGAGCAGGCCCACCAGAGTGGGAGCCGAAGGGTATGGAGAGGTGGGTGACATTTGGGATGGTCTGATGGAGGGAGGTGACTGGGAGCCTGAGGCTGGGCTGCTTGTGCAGAGATGTGTGACGGATATCTAGGAGAATCACTGTGATGTTTTAATTGGGGAGGGGGTGGCTTAATATTGTCATCTTTAACAGACATGCTTCATTTCAGTATGTTCATTTTTGCATCAGTTTACACACTTGACTCAACGACGAGCAATCTGTCACATTTCCCAGGTAATGTGTAGGAGGTACAGGGAAGCAGATGTTTGGCTCAACAGACAGAACTTTTAACAAAAGTCCAAAATAACTCTCTATAAATAGAATCAGCTGACTCGTCTGTTAGGGCTGAGGCCTGTCTAGGTTAGAAGTCTGGAGATCAGAGCTGACTTGGGCAGTGGATTTATCCTAGTAGTGGCAAGTCGGAAAAACCAAGACTAGAGCCTGAAACTGCTGGAGCATCTGACCTGCAAGGATGAAACTAGGGAAGCCAGGCTCAGACTTCCAATCTCCAAGGTCAAGGCAGGTTAAGTCCAAGAGGCTGGAACCAGGTGTGAAAGCACAGGGTTGAAAGTCAGCTCCTGGAGCAGAGCAGGCAGCAAGAGCGTAGATGACAGTCGCACATTTGTTCATCCATGCTGCACGTGAGTGGAGGGTGAGGGTAGCTTAAACAGGCCGGCAGGACCGGCTTCATAATTTGTGGAGCTCAGTGCAAAATGAAAATGCAGGGCCCCCTTGCTCAAGAATTATTGAGAATTTCAAGACAGTAGCAGAAGAGTAAACCAAGAGTGGGACCCTTCTGAGTGCCAGTCCTGTGCAACTGTACAGGTTGCTTGCCCAGGAGGCTGGCCTTGTTCTGGCCACTGGGGAAGAAAGGTAGAGAGCTCCCTGCTGTACATGTTGGAGCAGAAGCCGCTGGACGCTGGCAAACAGCCCAGTGAATGCCCACTAAAGCCATTCTAATGCTAAGAGTCTTTCATTTTACCAGCTACTAACCCCTCGAGATTGTGTAGCTGGTGTAACATGGTCAGATCAAGCTGGCCAAAAAGACAGAGAAAAGGTCCTTCAAGGCTCATGTCTAACAACCCAATTACAGAGACTCCTCCTCCCGACCTCGGGATCAAATTCTACAGCCAGCCCCAGTCAAAGACTATTGTTCTGCTGTAATTTAAACAGGGGAGCAAACGCAGTAGCAACAAGTAGCACGAATAGTCCAGGGCAGGCGGGGCGCTGGGGTGCATTCATTACTTTTCTATGGTTTCCAATACATTCTTGGTGCCAGTGATCACAGGCCTCTTGTCTTTCTTGAGGGTCTATTTCTTTTCTGTCACATACAGCCATATGGACAAATAAGGACAAGGAGAATGGCAGCTTGGGAATTGAATTCACTCCCTGATGTTGTAACACTTCTGCCTGCAAACAGATGGCAGGGGGGATACATTACTCAGTTACACTCAAGAATCTAAGCAGTTTGCTATTCTTTTTCCTTCTGGAGAAAAAAAAGGTGATCTGAAATGTTGAGCTTAGCAGCCCACTGGTATAGCCTAGGGGCCACACATCAGTCTTTTTGCTACTTGTATTCACACACACATATAAGTACATGTATGCATGCATATGTATATATCAATATATACATATATATACATATATGCATGTGTATGTATATAAAATACGAACCAGAGTTTCCCTGTGAAGATAACTTCAGTCAGTAAATATTTCCTTTGAGGAAAAATAATGTATGAAATGCATTATAAACCCAGTTCTAAGAAGACTATAACTTACATGGGGGAAAAGGATCTCCACGTGGCAGCCGCTGTCACCAACAGTCTAAATCACCTTAGTCAGCTCACTCCTCTCCCCTAGACTTGCCAAGTCACAAGATCCATAAAGCACGTTTCTCCCTCATGCAAATAAGTAGAGGAATTGGGAGGTTAGCTAGAAGACCACCAAGCAGGCATGTTAGGAGCATGACCTTCTAGCACATTCTCCCCGATGAGTTTAAATTGGCAGTTGAAAGCCTCTATTGATGAAAAACCACTCAAAAGGATTTCTGACACCAAGCTATCTTGAAGTCCTACATTGAAAGAGCTACAACCCCAAATTATATAGACAAGCCAGTGGGATTTTGACTTGAAAGTAAGGATCGGGGTATCTTTAAAGTCTATTTTCTGCATGAGTCTGACAATGCCGGATTAGATGTATTGTCTCACGTATTGAGACAAACAGCTGAAGAGAGTGAGAGGGATATGCTAGGTCTTTTCCTTACATTAAATAGAGGGTTCCTTTACATATAGCAATATTAATGATTTTTAGTGATACAGCATCAGTAATATTTCCAATAAATAATATTTATTATTTTATTTTAACAAAATATCAAAGATGTGTATGTATATAGAAAAAGAATGAGAAAACTGTATGCATATCTACTTTACTTCTTCATGCAAAGTGGATATCTTTTGGTTTGCTTCCTGTCGGTCACAGTCTAGGGGTGCCAACTTCACCGAGAAAGAGGAACTGAAGTTACAGCTATTTAGAAGGAAATAACTCATTTTTTAGAATAGTCTTGAAAAACAAAACCTATAAAGTCATGATAACTGCATGTGTAAAATATCAATACAATAAGAGAAAAATCAAAACAGAAAATATTAAGATAAATTAAACATAATTATTTGTTGCTTTTCCCCTAAAAACCAGTCTAGCTGTTTTAATTTCTCCATGTAACTCTGAATTCCATGAAGGCAGGGTCGTTTCAATGTTTATCAAGTGTTGACTGTTGCTTGCGAGCTGGGGCCCTATCCTCTAAGAGCTTGCATTGTGACATAGATAGCCTCCAAAGAAATGGGAAAATAAATCAACAATGGGTGATGCAAAGTGCTGGAACTAGATAGTGCTGATGGTAGTATAACACTGTGGATGAACTTAATGCCACTAAATTGTATACTTTAAAATGGTTACAATGGTTAATTTTATCTTATGCGTATTTTACCATAATAAAAGATACATTAATGAATGTCCACCAGTCACTGATTTAGAAATGGAAATAAAAAGAGAATAAAAAGATCAAAGTTGCCAAAGTCCATTATCCCATGAGTCAATACCATAGTTCATAGACATACAAATGTCATGGTCAAAATTATATCTACTTAAGGAGAAGTCGTCACTGGAAATAGAATATGGTTAGCCTATACGGCTATTATTAAAGTTTGACATCAAATGAAGATAAAACATAAATACCAATGACTAGACATTTTTTTCCCTTTTTTTTTAGAGACAGGGTCTTGCTGTCACCCAGGCTGGAGTGCAGTGACATGATCTTTGCTCACTTGCATGCAGCCTTGAACTCCTGAGCTCAAATAATCCTCCTGCTTCAGCATCCTGAGTAGCTACAGGTGTGCACCACTGCACCCCATTAAACGATCAGACATTTTCAAAAGGAACTTCTCTAGACTGGAAGAAGGGTCTGCAGAAGTTGGCAAAGTATAGCCCTCGGGACAAATGTAGCCCCAGGCCTGCTTTTGTGTGGCCTGTGAGCTAAGAATAGTTTTCACATGTTCAATTGGTTGAAAAAAAAAATCAAAAGAAGAATACCATTTCATGACGCGTGAAAAGAAATGAAACTGAACCGTCAGTGCCCTTACATAACTTTCACTGGCACACAGCCACCCCCATTCATTTAGGGGTCCTCTAGGGCTGCTTTTGAGCTTGAATGACAGAGTTAACAGCAACCCAGACAGCCTGGCCTGTAAAGCCAGAAATATTTACCCTGTGGCCCTTTGAGAACAAGTCTGCTAGCACTTCCAGGTAAGAGTGGGCCACTGTGGAGCCTTAGGGTTCAAGCTAGGGGTCAGCTCCTTGACAAAGTCCCCCCCACCCCACCCCGCAGAGAGAGAGGTTCATCAGAGAGAGAGAACGCCCTCCGCACTCCACCGAATTGCAAGGCCAGGAGCTGACCGCCAGTGGAAGCCAAAGGACAAGGGATCTTGAGTCCCCAGGGCCAGGGCTGCCGTGGTGACACCTTCCATGTGCCTTAAACGCCACCCACCATTATTTGCCTCCTGCTTTGTCCCCTTTCTAAGCTTCTGTGGGTGCAGTCAAAAACTAGAAAACACCTGGCTGAGTCTCAGAGGATGCCGGCGACCAACGGGTGCCTGCTGCCTCCGGTCTCCCCGCCTCGCCTCCCCGCCAAGGCCAGGCCCCCACCAAACCCGAGAAGAGGGGGCGCCGCAGGCTGGCGCGGGACGTGCGGGGATCTGCGTTGCTGGGGTGTGAAGCGTAACAAAGGGGCGTGGCAGCAGTGGGGCCTGTGAGGCTGGCGGGCGCCTGTGCTCCTCACTCGCCCTGCAGCCAGCTCCGCTGTGGTCCACTGTGGTCCGCTGTGCTCGCCGGTTGCGGGATTCGGGTTCCAGACCCAACGCTGCGTGCTTTCGGCTGCTTGTTGTTGGCCCCGCCAGGCCTGGGCTGTGGCTGTGACAGCCAAAGCAGCCTTGTCGCCATGGAAGGGTCCACGGCTGCCGCCCCTCAGCTGTTCTTGGCACTGGTCCTGGAAGAGCTACTCAGGATTGTGGCAGCAATGCCTGAAGATAGGAAACCAGGTCCCAATACTTATGGTTTTCCATGGGAACTGGTGGGATATGAAGCTATTGGATTTTTTGCTATTCTTTTTTGTGTGTGGAGTTTTCGATGGGTTAGAAGCCGGCATTCTGTACGAAGAGAGACTAAGCTTGCTATGATGCTTTGTGAACTAACTGAAGAAAAAGGTAAACTACTTGAAAAATTTAGCCTTGTTCAAAAAGAGTATGAAGACTTAGAGTCATCTTTCCAGGATGCCAGCTTTGGGAAGGAGTTGATGGAAGCACAGAGTTTGGAGGCAACTTACGAAAAGCTGAACAGGTCCAAATCTGAACTTGAGGATGAAATTCTCCAACTAGCAAAAGAGATCAAAGAAGAGAAATCGACACATGCTGAACAAGATGACTTGATGGCAGATATTTCGAAAAGAATACAGTCCCTTGAAGATGAATCGAAATCTCTCAAGTCACAAGTAGCTGGAGCCAAAACAATTGTCCATATATTTCAAATGAACACAGAACTGCTTAAGATAGCCCTAAAAGTCACTTTGGATGAAAATTCCCATCTTCAAGAAAATCAGAAACAGCTTTTACAAGAAGCTGAAGCATGGAAAGAACAAGTGAATGAACTTAACAAACAGAAAGTAACACTGGAAGACTCGGAAGTACGTGCACGCCAAGTTCTAAACGATAAAGAAAATCACATCAAGTCTCTGCATGATCGCTTGCTAAAGATGAAAGACTGGGCTGCTGTGCTTGGGGAAGACACAATGGATGGGGAGAACTTGGAGTTAGAAAGGAAGAGTGAATCGAAAAATGATGCCCACTTCCGTCATCAGCCCACAGGAGCTTTGGAGAAACTGATTCGTGCTGCTGAGTTCAATGCTTCATTCAGAGGCCTAGAAAGAGAAAGAAACCGAATTTACACTCAGTTATCTGAGGTAGATAAAACAAAGGAAGGACTTGCAGAGCGTATTAAAAATCTTCAGATCGAACAAGAATCTTTGGAGTCAGAAAATACACAGTTGGAAAGTGAGAATCAAAAACTTCAACAGAAACTTGAAGTAATGACTGAACTGTATCAAGAAAATAAAAGGACACTCCACAGGAAATTAATAGCAGAGAAAAATGACCGGTTAGAGACAGAAGAGAAACTGTCCAAAGTAGATAGAGAGATCAGCCGTGTAGTTGAAGAGTTGGAGACCTACAGACAGCGAGTTGCAGATTTTGAAGAACGCTCAGAGAGAACTGTTCATTTTTACCAGGGGAAGATTCTCTCCTATGAGAAAAAAGTACGTGATAATTGGTTGGCAGCTTGGGCGGCTGAAAGAAAACTCAATGATTTAAGGAAAGAAAATTCTCACCACAGACAAAAATTAACTGCAACAGAGTTTAAATTTGAACTTTTAGGAAAAGATCCTCATGCACGTGATGCTCCAAATACAGCATTTGGCAGAGAGCCTTCCCCCTATGGTCCCTTGCCATGGAGCCAGCCTTCTTCTGCAGGGAGAGCTTTTCTTTCTCCTCCAACTTTGTTGCGGGACCCATGCAGACTCTCACCTTTGCTTCCAGGAGGAGAAAGAAGAGATTCAAGAGGCCCAGGGGATCCTCTGGACCATCAGACTACCAAGGAGAGACGAGAATCCAACTGTGAGAGGTTAACTGATCCTCCCAGGGCACCTTCTGCCACTGGGCGCCTTCTGTCACCTCCATGGGAACAGGCCGGTAGGATGGGGATTCCTCCATCAGACTAAACACATCCGCATCCAGCTCTTCCTCCCCAAAGGCAAGACAGACTTTATTCTAATTCTGGTAGACAATCTGCACCAGCAGAACTCAGAAGCTTTAACATGCCTTATTTGGATACACTGGATGGGCCAGTGTCTTTAGAGACAGAATCCAGTAGAAGCGACACCAAAGATGATCTTGGTCATTTAAATGTGCCCAATTCACCTCTCCCTGCCAAAAGTGAAGCAACTGGCCCTAGCTTTGCTCCTGCACCTCTTCCTGCAAAGACAGGACCATTGTTTCCAATGGATGCGAGGGGCCCATTCATGAGAAGACAGCCTCCATTTCCTCCCCTTCCTCCAAGAAACACGTATGGAGCTCCTTGAAATTATTTTCCACCAGGTGCTGTCCCAATCCACCAAGTCTACCATTTACAATGACAAATGTCTATTCACCGAGGTGGTTTCCTCCTTATCTTCCCCAAGAGCTGGATTTTTCTCCCCACCCCTACATTCTGAAAGTAGAAGTGAGCTCTCTTTACGGTTGATGCCACCTTCAAAGGAGCCTATTACTGAATATCCAGAACTGCAACAAGAAGCCTGACAGTATTTTTGCTCCCTTCACAAGTAATTTTGACTTATCTCTCATTTCAGTTTAAGTAACTACTGTTACTTACGTGATTATACTATTGCTTGAATTAAAGCTTAATGGAATTATAACTTTCAGGGTAGTATTTTGTAAGTAAAGATGATTCAAATATGAAAAAAGGGTGTGTTGCCCGTGTCCAGAACTCTTCAGAAAAAAAAAAAAAAAGAATCCTGGAGATGAGAACTCAGCAACCACCTAGAATAAGATCACACACACACACGCACAATTGCACATGCACATACAATTGCGCACACACACAGACATATACACATACATGCATACACACACATGCGCACATAATTGCACAAAGACGCACACACACACATGCACAATCACACCCATGCACACATGAGAGCACACACACCCTCTTCCTGGTGTTTGGACTCAATCACTTATGTGATTCCATGTCAAATTTCTAGAAAAAGGAAGCTGTCCTGCATACAGTACATTAAAAAATAAACACAAGCAATTCAACAGCTCCCTGGAGAAGAGATCAACAGGATAGTGTTGGGTTTCTTCTTGTTCTTGCACAGGAACATGCCCAGGTGAGGTTGGTACTAGACCCTTCTTCAGGTCTGGACCCTGGGAACTGACAATGAAGGGTTAGTGAAGGGTCTGGTTTGCTGTGTTTAAAAAGTGAAAGCCCCAGGTGTTACTGAGCAGAGGCTGCCAGTAGTCTGCCTGTAGTTTACTCAGCCACGTTCTGAACATGCAGAATGGTATTCTGGGACTAAGTTAGTTTGACAACTGTTTTAGGGGAGCAAAAGAGAAGAACGCTAATAACTGAGAATTTCCAAGAACATGCCGTGGTCCCGGCCCTGAAATGAGGGCTTCCCATGCACTGGCTCATGGAATCCTCATAACCGCCCTGTGAAATGGTTAATGTTCTCATTCCCACTTTCCAGACCGGGAAACTGAGCTTTAGAGAGAGAAAGCAACCCGCCCAAAGGTCCCATATGTAGGAGGTAATGGAGCTGGAATGTGGACCAGAGCTGTGTGGTCAAGTGAGAGGGGCCGCCGACCTCGTGCCTGCCCACCCCCTCTTACCACCACGATCACCCCTGCTGCTCCCTGGCAGTGGCATGGCTGCAGGCTGTGCCGCCTGAGACAGCTTCACAAGGCAGAGGAGGAAGCTTGAAGGCTCCTGGGTAGCCCTAGTCCCAGAATGCGGGAAGGAGAGGAAAGTACATTCATTTCTTCATTGTTGGCAACAAAATCTCCTCCTTTGTCCATTCTGTTTGGACCTCGGGTACGTTCAGTTAGATAATCTTACATTTCAATTCCTGGACCCCTCATCCATCCAGGCAAAGATCAACTCTTGTTTTATTCATTATTTTTCCCCTTTACCCCTTCCAAACTTCTATTCTCACCTCTGTTAGGTTGACACACTAGCATGTTTACATGCGTGTCCTTAGATATGCTTTTATCTGAACCATGTATAGCATCATTTTGCATGTGTCTTTAAGTTCTATAGAAGATATTGTGCACGAATTTTATCAATTTGATTCTATGCCCTTCGTTCAACTGATTATGTTTTTAAGGTCTACTGACTTCCTGTTTGTAAATCTAGGTTATTACTTCTGACTGCAGAGTATTCTCTCCCTACCCCTCTCCGTTACACACTTTCACTTGTCACTCCCTGACATGTGTGTGTGCACATGCGTGTCCATGTGGGTGATATTTGTTCACTGTGTGTTAACACTCACTAAAATGTGTGTTCCATGAGATCAGGGACTTTCTTATACTCACTGCTCTTACTTTAGCTCTTAGAGTAGCGCCAGCCCATGACAGGTTCGTCATTAATATTGAGTGAATGAGTATGTGTCCACCATGTGTTATTTATCACTTTCTCTAAGGAGGAACAGCTGGGTGGTCTTTTACTCCCTGCCACCACAAACGCCACATGGACGAGAACGGCTGGCCTGGGAGGTATATTCATAGTTAATTTCTTCTTCCTCCGTCCTTTCCTTCCTTTTTTACAGATCTACCATCCAGAGTTCTTTCAGTTTGAGTTGCCCACAAGCAGATGAAAAGGATATTTGTGTTCTTCGGGCCCCCACCCTAATGAGCTATAAGCAGAATCCTTGTGAAAGGTACTCCTGTTGAAGCGCTTATTCCTCAGATCATATACTTCTTTTGTTTTTCAATCTGACTTAGTGTTTACAGAGTCTCTGCTCTGTGTAACACCCTGTGATAGGCAGGGAAGGGGCGTGAGAAGCAGACCCGTCCTGAGAGTGAGGAAGGGCGGAGGGTGGGTGGGATGCCGGGCTGAGGGCAGGGCCAGCCCACCTCCAGGTGCACAGTGGGGCACTTGTGTCAGGGAGTGCACGGCCTTCCAGTCTGTTCCAGAGACCACTGGGGACAAGTATGAGAGGAACAGGGTATTTATAGTCTCAAAGTATCTCCCCACAGATTAAAATGAACATCATGCGCCTCTCAGCGTGATGCACTGAGAACCATCAATCAATCACTTGTGTAGCATCTCTAAGTGCATAATCTGAGCCTCATCACGAGGAACAAAAATGGCTTAAATAAGGACATTCCACAAACTGCGTTCTTCACAAATGACTGGAGGTGAAGGACAAAGCAAGGCTGAGGAACTATCCCAGTTGAAACAAGACTATGTGATCTGGCAACTGAAAGCAACTCGTGATTCTGGGTTGGATTCTGGAACAGGAAAGAGCAATTCTCTAAAGGGCATTTATGACGGGGCCAGTTAGGGAAGTTTGAGTGTGGACTGGACATTAAATTATAGTATTGTATTAGTGTTACATTTCCTGAATATGGTAATTTTATTGTGGTTCTATAAGAGAATGTCCTTGTTCTTAGAGGTAATGGGTCAAATACCCGCAACTTAACTCTTAAAATTAGTCAGCAAAAATAACAATAATGATGGTATATATCAAGGAAGAGAAAGAAAAAGGAGAAAGAAAGCAAATGTGGCAAAATATTAATCATTGAATCTGAAGAATGTATGGAGTTCATTGTATTGTTCTTGTGACTTCTCTGTAAGGTTAAAATTTTTTCCAAATAAGTTGTGTTTTTGTTTTTTTTTTTTTGAGACAGAGTCTCACTCTGTTGCCTGCGATAGAGTGCCATGGCGTCAGCCTCGCTCACAGCAACCTCAAACTCCTGGGCTCAAGCGATCCTCCTGTCTCAGCCTCCTGAGTAGCTGGGACTACAGGCATGCGCCACCATGCCCGGCTAATTTTTTTCTATATATATATTTTTTAGTTGGCCAATTAATTTCTTTCTATTTTTAGTAGAGA
>CAUYRT010019759.1:0-11265 GCA_963574885.1 Lepilemur ruficaudatus
ACTCCTTCTCATATTACCCTGCTGCAAGCAAGCCGTTATCACAAAAGCACAACTGAGCGGTTAGCAGGCAAGCAAGCTTCACTAGAATGCAGAAGTCTGTTTCACAATTGAGTCCTGTATACAGTTTTGGTTCCTTACACTTTAAACCCAGCAGCCAGAGTGGTCCTTTTAGAGCAAAAGACTGATCCATGTCACTGCTTTGATCAAAATCTTCCAATGGCTTCTCTCTCATTCAGGATAAAATCCAAAATTCTTACAATGGTCTTCAAAGCTCTACTTCCTCTCACCGCACATTATCTCTCTGACTTCTACAATTCTCTCTGCCTCTTGCCCTGCTCCAGTCACACTGGCTCCTTGCTGTTCTGGGAACACACTAGAACCTAGTTACTTGCTATTCCCTCTGAAGAGAGGTTTGACACTCTGACACTCCCTGTCTCCTTCCTCCCTTAATTTTTCTCTCTAGCATAGATTGCCATCTAGCATACCATGTTACATTTATCCTGTTCATTGTTTTTCCCCCTCGATGAGACCCTATGTTCCCTGTTGACTGCTATATTCCTGTTGCCTAACATGAAGCCTGATGTATGTTAGATGCTCTGTGAATATTAATATTTCTTAAATGTAGAATTAATTACTATTTCTAAAACACACACATAGAAAACAAACCAAATGCATCAGTTCTTCCTTAAACCAAAACTACATGTTCACATCAACCAAATTTCTCCTACTGTTTTATTCTCCCTGAAATGGATTTTCTCTCATCTACATCTGTAGCAATCCTGCCAATTCCTTAAGATCCATTTTAAAGCCTACCTCTTCTATAATGTTTCCTTATTTGCTTCCATCGTACAATCAGAGGTACCTTTCTCTTTTCTGATTCTCCACTGCACATTATTTGTAACTTTCCTGTGACATCTCATATCCTTCCTTGCACTGAGATTAATTCAGGGCTTGCTTCTTCCTTATTTTAGATATGTATTTTCTTGAGCACAAGAACTGCTTTTTTTTGATGTTTATTTTCCCCTGACACAAATCTTGCACACAGTAGGCAAGAATACAGTAAGAATACATATTGTTCTTGAATGGTTTTAGTGTGAGAGACAGACTTTCTATGATTTAAAATCAAAGCACTTGATTCAGTTCATTCCAAGTTGCTGGGGATGAAAAGATGGTTACTTTTCCAACTTGAAGTATCCATTCTGATTAACCTGACAAGATGAACTACGGAGACCCAGGCATGCTCAGAAATGCTAGACAGACTTTTAACTTAATAGTTCAGGAAATATGGTTACTATCATTGTTTCTGTTTTATGTTACCGGGCTTGAAGAATAGATTTCTCAACTTCAGTTTCTAAGATATCTGAATAAAAAATATATTGTTTATTTGTAAAATATCTCTAGGGAACTGGCTGTTTCAGATGTCAGGTTGATCTAAAACACACTTCCATTTATCCACAGCTTTCTGTTTCCTTTAGCAATTTATTGGTGGAAAACAATCCTTGGGCTTGATATTATCACAGCAGTTCTCTGATAGGCTCTTTTTTTAAGAACCTGTTTGAGCCTTCCCAGCTGACATCTTTTAGGTAGGGCCAGTCTGCTCTCTATACCTGGCCGTCTCTATCTGGCTGTTAGTAATTGTTTTTGAATGGAGTTGTTTTTAAAAATTTTAATTAAATTAATTTATTTGTTTTTAATTTTTTAAAAATGTCTTATATAAATGTAGGGGGTACAAGTATAATTTTGTTACATGTATGTATTGTATAGTGGTGAAATCAGGGCTTTTAATGTATCCATCATTGGAATAATGTTCATTGTACCCATTAAATGATTTCTTATCATCTACCCGCCTCCCACCTTATCCTCACCCTTCTGAGTCTCCATTGTCTGTCATCCCACACTCTATGTCCGTGTGTACACATTATTTAGCTCCTACTTATAAGTGAGGACATGCAGTATTTTTCTTTCTGTGTCTGGACTGTTTCACTTAAGATAATGGCCTCCAGTTCTATCCACATTGCTGCAAAAGACATGGTTTCATTCTTTTTTATGGTTGAACAGTATTCCATTGTGTATATGTACACCACATTTTCTTTAACCAATCATCTTAAGTTGATTCCAAATCGTTGTTCTTGTGAACAGTGCTGCAATAAACATAGGAGCTCAGGTATCTTTTTGATATAATGATTTCTTTTCCTTTGGGTAGTTACCCAGTAGTAGGATTGTGGAATCAAATAGTAGTTCTATTTTTAATTCTTTGAGAAATTCTTGAATGGAGTTCTTTATTTGAAGTATTTAATGAAAGAGTTGTCTTTTTTGCAAACCTCTTTGAGGATTTATTTCATCATTCACAAATGGAAAATAGACTTTTCTATAAAAATTTTAGGGAAAACTTTCCACTACTCCTGCTCATTCTCTCATTTACACACCAGGGACACTTTCTGTCCTTTATGGTATCATTTGTTAAAGTTCTTATCTTCCATTTTACATGTTAGAGACCTCATTAATAAGGTACTGATTTTGATTGGCAATGAACGTGGGCTCCTGTTTGATACCATTTTCATGGATTTAAGCACAATTATTAGCTCTATATGGCCTAGGTGAAAAATCTCTAATCCCATAGCCATTGCCAAAAAGCTGAAGAATCTGCAGCACTAGAATTTCATGACTGATTTGTCAATTTCATTGTTTTTTCTTGCTTTAAAACAATTCCAGTGATGCCAGGTATTCTTATTGAAATTTATCATGTCTTTTATATATAAATTTGCAAGGGCTAGTATAATAAATAGCACTGACAGGGTGGCTTAAACAATAGAAATTCATTTTTTCACAGTTCTGGAATCTGGAAGTCAGATCAAGGTGTTGGAAGGTTTGGTTTCTCCTGAGGCCTCTCTTCTTCTGTGTCCTCCTATGGCCTTTTCTCTGTCCACCCTTGTCCCTGGTATCTCTCCCTTTTCTTATAAGAACACTAGTCATATTGGATTAAGGCCCACTCATATGACTCCATTTAATCTTAATTATCTCTTTACAGGATCTATCTCCAAATGCAGTCATAGTCTAAGGTACTGGGGGTTAGGACTTCAACATATGAATTTTGGGGGACACAGTAGTCCATACATTATGGCAAGTGAAATATCACATTGTTCTACTTAAAGGGACACTATATGTAACACGTTCAGTACAGTTCCCAGCGCATAATTTGGACTCAATCATTGTTGATGGTGGGAGTTACTTTTACTGTTAATGTGTGGCCATTATTATTATTATTGTTACTATTATTTAATGAAGCAAGGCCAATACTAATGCCAGATATTTCTAGGGTAAAAATCTTACAACTATAGTGTTATTAATACCCAACCAATGGATCTCTTATTTCAGATTCAATTTGACATTATAAAACTCCTAGGCCAGTAGAAGGATTTGGGCAAACAAAACAGAAGAGGTAGTTTAATAAACTGAGAGCAATAGCAGGGGCTTTGGAATACGAAGATCTGCATTCAAATTCCAGCTCTGAGAAGTATTGGCTGAGTTCTTGAGGCAAGTCCGTTAACTTCCCTGGACTCTCAATTTCTAAATCTAAAAAACAGAATAACAAGTTTATATTTGTGTTGTAAAGATCAAGTAAGATAACACATTTGGAAATTTGAAAGGGCAATAATGCATGTTTGTGGGCTTTATTTCATGACTTTTGAGGAAAAGGGTAAAGAAGCTCTGTACTTTAACATTTTTAGAAGACTTTAAAAAAAGACAATAATTTCAAGTGAAAAAAGAGCTGTAGGGAGAGAGTGCCTTTTATTATTTATTATGGCAATCTTTGCTCTTTTGGACAGAAGGTCTCTTTTATTAAGCAATTCTTGCACCTGATAAAAAACTCAAGCACTACAAATGAGTATACAATGAGTGAAATGAACAATCTTATTCTCACCTCTAACCTCCAGTTCCTCAGTTCCAATATAGAAACAACAATTGTTATGAGATTCTCATGTTTTGTTCTCTTCATATGGTAATATATACTCCCCTTTTTCCATACACCCACTTAAAAAAATATCTACCACATATATATATGTGTGTGTGTTTTTTTACCTTGATCTTTTCATTCAACATTGTATCTTGGAAATTCCATCACATGATGTGTGTAGACACTTAGTTCCCTTTTCTGGGCTTTGCCTCTTTATTACATGGGGTTTGAAATATAACATCAGACTCACATTTCCTTCCCAGCTGGTTGCTAGTTACAGTCTTCCACAGGGAGGCGCTGCTGGAGATTAGGAGACTGGAGAAAGAGAGAAGGCATTTTTCTTCATATGGTTCTGGTACTGGCAGTGGCAGTGGCAGGTGGCAGCAAGTGGCTTCAAGTGTCTGTAGGCTCAAACCCTAGGGCTGATTCCAGAATAACAACGAGGGTGGCAGGGCAATGGTTCTAGTAGCCTCTGCAACAGTCATGCTAGTAAGGTTGGTAGCAACAGTAACAAGGGTGAGTTTTGCTCAGCTGTACTGAAAGTGCCTTCAGCAGCTCAATGGCAAGTAAAGGTACACAGGCTTCTGCCCAAAGGCAGTAGCAGATTTTTGATCAGCAGGTAACACTCCCTTGTCTCTTTTTTCACTCCTGCCTTTTCAACCCCTAGTGGCTTCCTAATTTCTGGCAAATACCTCCTTATTCTTTCTGCCATCCCCAACCCTACCCAAGCCTTGTCTGGCTGTACTGTCTAGAGAAGTTTATGTTTATTTCTGACTAGATACCAATTAAAGCAGCAATTATATATCTAAATCCATTTAATCTGCATTTTCTTTCTCTGCCATTTGTAATGGCTAAATGGTATTCCATAGTATGAGTGCACTGTTATTTATTTAATTGCTCCCTTAGTGATACATATTTGGACTCTTTCTAGTCTTTTATTGTTACAGTTATTGCTTACCCATGTCAAATATATCTGCAGAGTAAATTCCTAGAAAAGGAATTGCTTCATCACATGCTTTGCAAATTTTAAATGTTAATACATATTATCAAATTACCCTCCAAAAAGAGTGTACTAATTTATATTCCCTTAAACAATGAAAGAGAATGACTATTTACTCATAGCCTGGCCAACAAAATGTGGCATCAAACTTTTTATTTTGACAATTTTATAGATCAAATGGTATCATATTGTTTAAATATATATATATTACTGTAGCTAAAGTAAATTTGAAAATCTTTTCAAATGTCTGAAAGTCATTTGTATTTCCTTTTCTCTATACTACCCATTCATGGCTTTTAAAAAAAATTCTACTATTTCACTTTGACTTATAATATTTCTCTTTATACTGAGGATATTAGTTCTTTGTCTGTCATATATATTGTATAATTTCCCCTAGTTTGTCATTTTCTTTTGAATTTCTTCTTTGCAGAATTTTTTAATATTTAGTCAAACTTTTCTTTACACTATGAATATTTTATAATTCTGGGTTTTATGTTTGTTATAGGAAAGCCTTCTCAACTGTGAGATTCTAAAATATATTTTTTCATAATTTTTAATAAGGTTTTCATGATAATTTTTTTTTTTTATATTCAGATCTTTTATCCATCTGGGATTTATCTGGCTCTAGGTAAAGAGGTAGTGATCTGACTTACGTCTTCCAAGCGGTTAGCAAGTTGCTTCAATATAATTTATTGAGTAATTGATACACTATTTCCCTGATCTGAAATTATATCTTTATCATAATGCTAAATTATTCTGTTCCATGGAATTACTTTCTATTCATGTGCCAGTACCAAGCAATTTGAACTATTATTTATATGATCTTTTAAAATCTGATGGGATTATACCCCCCCCCTTTTATTCCTCTGTTTAAACATTTTCTTTTATCTTGGTATATTTATTTTTCCACATAAAATTTAGAACTACTTTGACTAGTTAATCAGTTTAGGAATAATAGAGCAATCTTTTGTATATTTCAAAATAGAGAGATTCTATATCTATAAAGTAGCATGATGCCTGCTTCGTACTGGCCCATAATCCTAACCATTATCCAGTGCTAAAAACAATGCTGTTGGACAGCTGAACATATACTTTGTTAAAATTAGAAAAAAATACAGTTGTGAAGGCATTGCCATCACCATCTTGACCCTTTTGGACACTGTAATTAGGACACAAGAGACTTTTCTTTTCACTTACAATGTGTGTTTATGTGCACATGTGTTTATTTTCCTTGAAAGGAAAATATTTTAATCATAAGGAAGATGGGCATAAAAGAGTGAAGCAAACATCATAACTCCTTAGTGCTGGAATAGATTGTAATGTGTAGTTATCTAATTCCAGTGTTTCATTTTACAGATGGCGGGAGTGAGGCCTGGAAAAAGGAAGAGACTTATCCAAAGTCACGCCATGCATTTGTGGCGGAATTGAATTTAAAGTCCATATCTTATGGCACTCAACTTACCTTTTCTATAGAGTTCATTGCTTCTCTCTATGATTCACCAGTTACATGCTTGAATCGTATGGCCAAGAAAATAATACAGCTGGGAGAACTGACTTTATGTGTATACATAAAGTCTATTATGGCACTTGGTACAATTTGAGGTCTCAGTGGTTTGTCATGGTAACAGAAAGCCTATGTTAAATCTCCGTCCTGTAAATTATGAGGCATTCAAGAATCTCATTTTAAGATACGAATGGTCCTGGAAAGGTGGCATTTGGGTACCTTTTCTAAAAGTCAGAGGGAGGGGTAAATGACCTTTAGGCATTTTAGGCATTAGATAGCATGGATCCCCTTCCTCTATATAGCAGCTCATCTGACACTGGCTTTAAGGGACAGGGAAGAAGAGCCAATAGAAAAATTTTTAAAGGCCTGAGAAAAAGGTTGATCATTCCCTCCATGGCTTGCTACATTTCTAAGAGTGAGGATGGGAGACTGAGTATACAAGATGGCCCTATTTCTAGGTACCTAGGATTAAATATTGAGACTCTTGACTCAAACAGGGAGTTAGGAAGGGATGTAGCAGGGTCTCAGATAGAAGCTTCAAAAAGTTTTAAATTTAACTTGAGCCCACATCTTATGGTTTCTTACAGGCATCCCTGGGCTCCTTGTTAAAACATAGAGAGTTAGACTGCTAAGTATCTTTTTGCTTGGGTATTACTGTGAAGGTTCTTTTGATGTTTCTATGCACTAGCTATTCAGAGTTACAGACACTGTGAATATTTCACAAGATGGCCCAAGATATTAATAGCATTTGGAATGCTTACATAACATGACATTTTAGCAAAAAGAATTATTTTCTATGTGACACAATTGTTTGCAGATTTTCTTATTTTTTATATTTATGGAAAACATGAAAATGAACGGCATCCAACAGAAACTGTCTTACCTGAGGAGCACTGAGACGTTTATACTGATTTCACTTCCTCTTAAGCATACGCCTTTGAAGTATGAAAGGCCAGAGAATCTAAGGCACAAAGGAGTGGTGTCAGTAACCTAAGGATGGATAACGGCCTGCTAGATCCAACCATGGCTCCTGATGTTTGTTCAAATTGACAAGCACTAAACAGGAAATTCTGAGGCTTGAATGGACATTAGAACTGCCTGGATCTTGTTTAAATGCATGTTCCAGGGATCCTCCAAGAAAGGTTGAGTAGCATCCCTTGAATTGAGCTAAAAATTTGTATTTTAAAAAATTGCTTAAGGGGACTCTTACATTGGCAGCCAGGATCATACTCCTTCTAACAGTGGAGTGTCTCTAATTATTTCTCTCCAGCAAGAAATCTTATCAAATCCCATATCACAGAATCTCAAAATTATGAGATACTTTATGAGTCATCTCACTAGTCTATCGATTTTGTCTTTTTAAGATCCTTCCAGAACATCCCCATTGGAAAGTAGCTATATTTTACAAAGTGCCCCCTTATACTGAAACAAAATCTTTCTCCCTGTGCCTTTAAATCACTGTCCTCCTTTCAGGACTATGTTTAAAAAGCTAAGTTCCTGTTTCATATATTAAAGGATAATCTTATAGACCCCCCCCCAACACTTGCATTCTCTGTGCAAAACATCCCTAGTTGCAAAGCATTCAGGGTTTTCCCAATGATAGCAATTTTACAGGCATGAGAAATAGCTTAGCAGATCTTTTTTCTGACTACTCCAGGTCTGAATGTCCACTTAAGATGAAAGATGATTTTTTAAATTCACTAGTTACTCAACTGTTGTGCCCATATTAATTGAACTGCCCCTGAACTATCTACCATAGTCCAAGCCCTTCCCTGTAGTTCACATTGGGAAGTGCAATTACAAGGTGGCTTTTACCAACTTCCATTTTACCCATTTTACTAAAGATCTATTCGCCAGGTGTTGGCCAGATACTCCTGACCTGTCTGGCTATGAGGTGCCAGGCACTGTGTTTGGTGTTGCTGATGTGATGCCAGCTATAGTGATAGGACAATTAGGATGGCTCATTTGCTCATTTCACTGCAAAGTGGTCTTTTTCCTTTTAACTGCTTTCCTTTCCCCTTCTTTTAAGTTGGAAGGAGGGGTAACAAGGACAGGGAGAATCTTTATCTGCACTAATTGTTCTAAACAGTACTTCTTTTACCTGCCTTTGTTCCAGAGAACTAGCTCCCCCATATTTTAAGAAATTCTGGAATTGTTATGAGATTTTTCTCTAAAGGAGTAGGACATGAAGAGAAGGGTAGAATGTAGATGGGGAGAGAAGAGGGGAGATCATTTTCGATAAAGGATGCAACAGTAGGAAAATCTCCAGGGCCAGCCCATGTAATTGTGTGATGGGAAATAGGGGTGTGTGTGTGTGTGTGTGTGTGTGTGTGTGTGTGTGTGTGTGTGTGGTGGTGGTGGTGGTGGTGGTGGTATCAGAATTCAAGGATCTCAAGCTAGAATACAGAGTTCACTTTAGGGACCTACAGAAGGTAAAATTAAGCAAGCATAGTGCAGATAGTCAACTGTGGCTGGCAAAAATGATTAAACTTTATGCCGAGGCAATATGGACTCCATATGTTGATGCTTTGACTTGCCTACCCTACCTTATCTAATGTCCTAAGAATGAGCTCACCCCATTACTGCAAACACTTTAGGAAAAATAATCCAAGTAGAAGTTTATTTGGTATGATTCAGTTAATTAGCCTGGTATTAGCCTCTGTCAAAGGAAGGTTAAGGGTTCATTCCTTTAATAGAGTTCCTGTGGAAGAGCATTGACAAGAAGACAAATGTGACTGATTTCCCACCTAAATTAGAACGTTCTATTTGGATGTGGGCACAGAGAGAAATAGAATCTGAGACGCTGACATTTATATTAACAGAACCATATATAAAAGTATCACAAACATCATCAACAATTATGGTATGACCAACAATTACGGTGAAACTAAACTCAGACTCAGTATCTGCTATTTAGTCCTTACTGGTAGCATAAGTTCCTATGACTTAACTTGCTCATAAGTGAGTATATGTATAAAAAACTGTATGTGTGTACATGTACATTGCTCAAAATAGTAGATTTGCTCCTAGAAAGCAGAATATTTTTATAGACTGATAGAATCGTTAAATAACATTTAAAGCAGTAAGGGAACTTTAATGATATTCTGTGAGCCAGCAAGATTAGTGGTACAAGTAAAAAAGAAAAAAGCTTTCAGAAACTGGATTAATTCAAGCAGAGTTTACAGATCAAGAGAGGTGATAGATGTAGTGAATTCTGCACTTATCTGATCACATACATCATACTGTGTTAAGTTCTAATCACCATCTTTTAAAAAGGAAATAGATGAGTATGTGTTCCTATATAAAACACTTATTATATATTAAGAAAGATCTGAAAATAACTTTATATATAGCATATTTAGGCCAAGAAGGTTTGAATGGAAAGGATAATTATTTTTAAATACTTAAGTAGCTGTAACATTAAATGGAGAGTTTATTTTCATGTTTTCTTATGGCTAGACCTAAGGCTAATAAGTGACACGCATAGGAAGGGAGCTTTTAGCTCAATATAAAAAGAATTTTCTAAAAAAATCAAAGCTTTCTAACAATAGAGGTATCTAAAATAATAGTTAGATGATTATATGCCTATGATATTACAGAAAGGATTCCTATGAAAATTTGATGTAAGGTAGAATTAGAAACCTTCTGTGTTCTTTTCTATCATACATTGTTATTATCCTAAAATAGAGCATGGTAGCTTGATTTTTTTTAATAAAGATAACAAATTTTGTGAGGACAAAATGAATAAATATATTTCCATTTTTACTCCTAATTAAAGTTATATGTAAATTTGATATTTACTTGTTTTTACATATGACATATAACCACAGAGAAATATATTTCTAAAACATGGTCATCAAATATTAATAGAGTTCAGTACCTGAGCAATGCTATTATGAAAACAATATAATATTACATTGAAAGATCAAACTTACCCAGGCAGTATTTATCTACTTATTTGTGTGATTTAGCACTGATGTCTTTTCTGAGATACAAACAAACAAAAAAACCAAAAAAGTTGAAGATTTGGAACAAACCTTAAATCTTTAAAATTATAGTGGATTTTTTAGTACAATTAATCATAGGAGTTACAAGACAATTTTGGTTGGCTGAGCAAGAGCCAGATAAAATCTCCTCCCCCTTAGCCCAGTGTTTGCTCGTATCAGTTAATAACATGCGGACCTCAGGGCTGTGGGGAGACCCAGGAGAACAGCATGACATTCATCCTGCAACCAGCTACTCGCACTGTGTTTAAAACAGGAGACTGGTTAAATACATGGGCCCCGGGTCCAGAACTCCTGATTCAAAATATGAGTTTTGTTTCTTCAAAACTAAGTGAACTTGGGCCAGTAATTCATGCTTTTATTGTCTCAGTTTTCTCATCTATAAAATAGAAAAAACAATCTACTTTATAGGATTGTTGTGATAGTCATAATTACAGTAAGAGCTAATATTTGTTGAGTGCTCACTGTCTACCTGGCACAATTCTAAATTCATCGGCTGTATTGCTCATTTAACCCATATAACACACTATACTATTGGTCATTTTTTTTTCTTTTTCAGTTGGGAAATTGAAGCACAAAAAGAGTCGGCAACTTATTCA
Source organism: Lepilemur ruficaudatus (assembly GCA_963574885.1). Lineage (NCBI taxonomy): Eukaryota > Metazoa > Chordata > Mammalia > Primates > Lepilemuridae > Lepilemur > Lepilemur ruficaudatus. The sequence continues at coordinate 11,063 of CAUYRT010019759.1, forward strand.
AGGTAATGATATTAACCCAAGCAATCCAGCTTCAGAGATCACATTCTTAGTTATTACTCTCTAATTTATCAAGAAGGTCTTAGCACACAGTAAAGAACTCGATAAATTTTGGTTAATATTATTACAGTAAAGACTTATGTTTTACATTACTCAGGTACTGACCTTTACTATCTTTGGTTACTATCTTTTAGAAACAAAGGGTG
>CAUYRT010019760.1:0-11787 GCA_963574885.1 Lepilemur ruficaudatus
AATTAATTGGCCAACTAAAAATATATAGAAAAAATGAGCCGGGCATGGTGGCGCATGCCTGTAGTCCCAGCTACTCGGGAGGCTGAGGCAGGAGGATCGCTTGGGCCCAGGAGTCTGAGGTTGCTGTGAGCGAGGCTGACGCCACGGCACTCTAGCCTGGGCAAAAGAATGAGACTCTGACTCAAAAAAAAAAAACAAAAAACCCAAAAACACAGAAACAAAACCCTACCACGTTTACTTAGCTCTTGGTTCAGACACCCTTAATGCTCACAATTTATATGAGGTCAGTACATACAAAGCCCATCACATCCGGGGCCTAATCTTTCTAACCTCTTCTCCCAAGACGAACTGTGACATTCAGGTCATGCCAGCTGCCAGCGAGGTTGGACACAGGCTTCCCTGGACGCACCGAGCTCCGGAGTGTGTCCCCCCGCGCCTGAGAACCCCCCACGCCCGACTCCTTCGCTTCCCGGCTGAGCCCCGGGCACCGAGCGGCTCTCGGCACCGAAGCACTCGAACCTATGAGTCCCCAAGTGCCACCGACTCGACCAGACTGTGGATTTTTGAAAAGAGGCTGAGAACCGCGCACGGAGGCTGGCGGCTGGCGGCGGACATTTTGCGTCACTCTCTCCTCTCCCCATCAGGGAGGTGGGAGACGCTAATAAAACGCAACGCGGTTTCTAAGCGGGTTTCTATGGCAGCGGAGTCCGCAGCGCAGGAAGAAACTCCAAAGGGACCGCACACTTCCGGGAGGCCGGGAACGAGCCCCCGGGCATGTCCTCGCCCCGACCCTTCCCTCCCCCGGAGGGACCCTCGGACGCCACGGCCGCGCCCGCCGGCCTCATCCTCCCCCACCTCCTCGATGTAGGCCGGCGGGTCCCGCTTGATCAGATTCTGTAGCTGCGGCAGGTTGCTGGGCAGCTTGTTGTTGTTCCTGCCGGTCATGGTGGCCGCGCGCCCGCTCCGCCGCCCGCGCCTCCCGAGAGAACGCACGCGGCGGACGCCAGCCGCAGCGCCGACTCGTGCTTCCGGGCGCGACCGGAAGTCGCCCGCGGGACGGCGCGCGGGCGGCGCTGTATTGGCCGCGACGGCCACCTGTGCTACGGGAGCCTCGGGGTGCCAAACTTGCTCCCGTTGCCGAAACGCATTGTGGGAGTTGACCGGCTCCCCCGCCTGGCGCTTGCATCTGCCGCTGCCTCGTTTTTCCCCCCCGCAGCGTTCATCGGCCTCCCGCGCATCGCGCGTTGACTGGTTCAGCTGCCCCTTGTCTGTCTGAGCTTAATGAAGACTTTCTGTCCTGCTCGCGATCTGTCTTCGACACTGAGAGCAACGCACCGCACACGGCAGGGCGTCGGTTAATATTTGCAGGACGGACGGATGGATGGATAATCTCCAATGTCTCCTCCAGTTCTTCAGCTGGATGATTTATTGAAGCAAGAACTTAAAATATCTGGCACATGCCCGGACAAAACTTACCTCAAAATAAGTGGCTAACGTGTGAATTCCTGCTGTTGTCTTTCTCATTGGAAACCAATGATATTAGGCCGGGCGCGGTGGCTCACGCCTGTCATCCCAGCACTCTGGGAGGCCGAGGAGGGAGGATCGCTCAAGGTCAGGAGTTTGAGACCAGCCTGAGCAAGAGCTAGACCCCATCTCTACTAAAGATAGAAAGAAATTAGCTGGACAACTAAAAACATATAGAAAAAATGAGCCAGGCGTGGTGGCGCATGCCTGTAGTCCCAGCTACTCGGGAGGCTGAGGCAGGAGGATCACTTGAGCCCAGGAGTTTGAGGTTGCTGTGAGCGAGGCTGATGCCACGGCACTGTAGCCCGGGTGACAGAATGAGACTGTGTCTCAAAAAAAATTAAAAACTTAAAAAAAAAGAAACCAATGATATTGACTATGTTGGGAAAAGCCAGGCAGGTGTCTGTTTTTTTCAAATTGAAATATTGTTTTTAAAAATCGTCAGATTTGTCACTAGAGGGTGCGTATGCTTTTCTTTTTAACAAGAAAATTGTGTTTTTTGACAAAATGACTACATGCAAACGCAACACGAAACTGACACAGGAGAAATTCCGGTCCTTTCGATGCTAATTCAATCTTTCATTGTTCTTTCTCCATCCACACCGTCACCACCACCACCACCTTTTTTCCAGCTTTTTTGCGAGCTTTGCTCCCAAGCCCATGTATTTCTTTCCTCCTTGCAGACAGGGAGAATTCTGACCCTGCCTAAGCACAAATCTGTCAACCTCATGCTTACCAGGAACTAGTCTCACCACCTTTCTTTGATCTTGTTTTTTTTTATCTTAAACCACCACAGCAAAGTTTTGGTTGTTTTTCTTTGTTTGGTTTGTTTTGAGACTTGGTCTCCTCGGTTTGTGGTTAGGGCTATTTCTTCTTCTTTTTTTTTTTTTGAGACAGCGTCTCACTCTTCCCTGGGCTAGAGTGCCGTGGCGTCAGCCTAGCTCACAGCAACCTCAAAATCCTGGGCTCAAGCGATCCTCCTGCCTCAGCCTCCCAAGTGGCTGGGACTACAGGCATGTGCCACCATGCCCGGCTCATTTTTTCTATATATTTTTGGTTGGCCAATTAATTTCTTTCTATTTTTAGTAGAGACGGGGTCTCGCTCTTGCTCAGAGCTGGTTTCGAACTCCTGACCTTGAGCGATCCTCCTGCCTCGGCCTCCCAGAGTGCTAGGACTACAGGCGTGAGCCACCGCGCCCGGCCAAGAGAATGCTATTTCCTTTGTTGCTGAGTCTGAGGATATAATCAGGAGAACATTCCGGGGGAGGGGACAGAGGTGTTCCGACCACTTTTACGTATTTCTTGAAAGAAGTTGTGGATTCTTGAAGATATCTCACCACCACTCTCGTATCATTTGGGTTACGGTAGAATAGGTTTCTCTCTAATATTTATATCAATAGAAATGAAAAGCAAGCAAGCATGATGCATAAGCAAAGAAGGAAATAGAGAATTTATAGACATTGTATGTTCTCTCCCCCTTTGGGAGTTGTCTTTGGAAAAGAGACCTACAGATCCTTAAATACCTTGCTTGAAAATTAAAAGATACTAGTCACAGTCTATGACGTTTCCCATGAGACGGAAAAGTTATATAGTGGGATGTGAGAAGATCTTGGGACCTGTGATCGAATTTTCCCGATGGATTTCTGTAACAATGATGATCGGGAACACTCATCTGCAACCCCATTAATAGGTGTTCCCACAGTCTAAGTTAACCCGGCAGGAACCGGAGATCTTACAGAATTAGGTAGTGAACAAATAGCAGGTTCGTCGGGCACAGGCGAGAAATCTGGCAAAGGGATAGTGTTCCTGTTACCCACAGGAAGTTAAATATCGGCGTACCGGACAATAGTCTTTCTGCCGGGGGGCTAGTTATTCCCTCTCTGTTCACAGAACAATTACAGATCTTTGTAAGGCAACTAAAACGTAGTCATTCTAGATACCTGCTGTACAGCACAGTACTTAAGTCAAGAGTATTAGGCACTTAAAAATTTGTTAGAAGGGCAAATCTCGTGTGAAATGTTCTCACCACATACACACAGGAACAACAGCAAAGGGACACAAGGAAAGTTTGGAGGTAATAGATACGTCTGTTGTCTTGATTGCGGTGGTGGTTTCACGGGTCTATACGTGTTTGAACTCATCAAACTGTATACATTAAATATGTACAGTTTATTATGTATCAGTTACACCTCAATAAAGCTGTTTTTAAAGAATTATAAAGTACAAATGAGAAAATTAAAAAAAATGTTATCACTCTTTGGGGTTTTAAGAGTAAACACATAGAAAATAAAACCATTCGGTAGTTTTAAAGAAGCATTTTGACATTAAGCAGTCGGCTGTGGGCCCGACGTGGCGGCTCACGCCTGCAAGCCCAGCACCGGGCCAAACCATGAGGCGTTCATTGAGCAAAGACCACAGTGTCCCGGACAGAACGCTGAAAGGGCGTAATGTTCTGGAGGAAAGCTCAGAGAAACCTCAGAGACCACAGTCTCTCATGCTCCACTTCGGAGATGAGGAAACTGCTACCCAGAGAAACCACATGACTTGTCCGAGGCCATTCAGCCAAGGAATGGCAGGACCTGTTCTCCCTTCCAGGCTCTTGATTTGTACCCCCTTGCTGTGCTTCCATCTCTAAGCTTCCTCCCCGTGTGCAAAGTCTGTTAGGGGGCCGGGCGCGGGGGCTCACGCCTGTAATCCTAGCACTCTGGGAGGCTGAGGCGGGAGGATCTTTTGAGCTCAGGAGTTCGAGACCAGCCTGAGCAAGAGCAAGATCCCGTCTCTACTAAAATTAGAAAGAAATTAATTGGCCAACTAAAAATATATAGAAAAAATTAGCTGGGCATGGTGGCGCACGCCTGCAGTCCCAGCTACTCGGGAGGCTGAGGCAGGAGGATCACTTGAGTCCTGGAGTTTGAGGTTGCTGTGAGCTAGTTCCCGGGAGGCCAGGATACCAGCGATTCTTTTTTCTTTTTCTTTTTTTAAAGCAAAACAAATTCTTTATTAAAACAGTTGATTTGAAACAGTACATTTAAAGGAAAAGATTTTTTAAATCTGTATAGCAAACTTTCAAAAGAAAGCAAATCATGGGCCAGGCACGGTGGCTCACGCCTGTCATCCTAGCACTCTGGGAGACTGAAGTGGGCGGATCGCTCAAGATCAGGAGTTCGAGACCAGCCTGAGCAAGAGCGAGACCCCGTCTCTACTAAAAATAGAAAGAAATTAGCTGGACAACTAAAAACATATAGAAAAGATTAGCCAGGCATGGTGGCGCATGCCTGTAGTCCCAGCTACTCGGGAGGCTGAGGCAGGAGGATCGCTTGAGCCCAGGATTTTGAGGTTGCTGTGAGCGAGGCTGACGCCAAGGCACTCTAGCCCAGGCAACAGAGTGAGACTCTGTCTCAAAAAAAAAAAAAAAAAAGTGGGGGTGGCTCAGCTGGGGCAGGAGGATCCACTTCCAAGACGGTTTGCTCACATGGCTGTTGGCAAGAAGCCCAGTTCCTCTCTGACTCTTGGTAGAAGTTTTCAGTTCCTCCACAGAGGGACATTTTCATAGGGCTTTTAAAGTATCCTCAGGACGTGACAACTGGCTTCCTATAGAGTGCAAAATCCGAGAAAGCAAAGAGGAGCCCACAATGTCTTCTGTGAACTAATCTTGTAAGTCAGATGCCATCACTTCTATATTTGATTCATTAGAACCAAGTCACTAAGTGCAGCCCACAGTCAAGAGGAGAATTAGGCGGCACCTTTTGAAGGGAGAGTTTTAAGAATATGTGGACATATTTAAAACTACTACACTGCCTTTAAACAGAACAAAGTGAGATACCAGTCTTTTTTTTTTTTTTTTTTTGAGATAGTCTCACTCTATCGCCCAGGCTAGAGTGCCATGGCGTCAGCCTGGCTCACAGCAACCTCAAACTCCTGGGCTCAAGCGAGCCTCCCACCTCCGTCTCTGGAGTAGCCGGGACTACAGGTGCACACCATTGCACCTGGCTAATTTTCTATTTTTTGTAGAGAGGGGGGGTCTTGCTTTTTTTGCTCAGGCTGGTCTTGAACTCCTGACCTCAAGCTATCCCCCCACTGCAGCCTGGCAGAGTGCTAGGATTACAGGCGTGTGCCACCGAGCCAGGCTCTGAAGTTACTGGAAATCACCCTTTTTTATATGCAAATGTCCTTTCAACTCAGCTACTCTGCTGCTGGCCATTCTCTCTGTGGGCCCACAGCCTGAGCTGGCAACTGCTGTTAGTCAGGCTTTGCAAATGAAAATTAAGATGAGGGTCTTAGATTTTATGGCAAGACCTGCAAGAAGCTAGAACAGAGGCTTGCAACTTTAGACCTGTGACATGCAGGCCATAAAAATGGGAAAAACCAGAGGTAGTGACGGTGTATTGTTTTTTTTAAGTTATTTCATACTAGTTTATTTAGGGGTTCCATTTTCACGCCATGGATTTTACGCACGTCTCCTAGGCTTCACTCATGTCGTTCATCTGGTTCTGAAGGGTTACTCAGTGTCATCTTGGCCAGCCAGCCATCTTAACAAGATGTGTCGACAGGTCCTGGATTTTCTGCAAGAGCTTCCTTCATTTTAGTTGCTTCTCCTGATGAAGGCGAATACAGTTCGCCAGCAGCTCTCACACTCTGCAAACCCCAAGCTCGCCCTGTGTCATTCTGGCCTAACCTCAGCAGCCTGCAGGAAACGTCCCCCGAAGCTTCCCTTGCCAACTCGCTGCCGCCCACGGTTGCAACGCCGGCTTCTGTCGTGAGCCGGTCACGGTCCCCCGCACGCCCCGCGACATCGGTGCATCTATTTGATAGGCGGGAAAAAGCCCTGGAAACAAAATGAATTTCCCATTTATTGTACGCGCAGACGGCCGTGCTAGCCATTAAGAACGTCCCAGCCTCACTAAAGTGACTTTCCTAAGATTTGTGCGTCTTGTCTCCCAGGTAGCGGGGCTCAGGTGAGTGACCGACCGCGAGGGCGGGTCTCGGATGCAGAGGGCGTGACCGCGGCCAGCGCCGTCCCCCCCGCAGGCTGACATCCTTCCTCGGGGAACCCTAACCCTAACAGTGGAACCTGCTTTCGGCGCGTTTTGACGGCCAGATGCGACAGCGTCCCCTAGAACACTCGGCCCAGAAACATCAGCTACGTCCTTAGCTTAGTTTCTAAAGCAGGTTTTTAACTGACAAGAGGTGGCAGTGTCGAAAAGCTGTCCTGCCCTTCGTGAGATCCGAAGGGGCCTTTGAAGGGTTTAAAAGCGGAACGGTGGAGGGGGAGGGCTTGGCCGCGGGCCCCTCCCGGCCGCAGCTGTCACCGCCCCGGGGGTGGGGGACGCGGCACTTGGGGCCCCTCCCCGGCTCGCGGGGTGACAGGGCCGGGCGGGCCGCGCGCGGGCCCCGCCTCCAGGCAGTCCTCCAGGCCCGGCCCCTCCGCGTCCCCCGCTGGCCCCGGCGCCCGCAGCTGCCGCCGCGGTCCGAGCCGAGCCATGCCGCCCCCGATGCCGCCCGCGATGCTGCTGCTGCTGCTGCTGCTGGCCGGGCCCCAGCCGGGCCCCGCCGCCCCGCCCGCAGCGCCGCCGCGCTTCAACTTGAGCCTGGACGCGGCGCCCGAGCTGCGCTGGCTGCCCGTGCTGCGGCACTACGACCTGGCCTTCGTGCGCGCCGCGGCGGCGCGGGTCGTCGGGTGAGCGCGGCGGCGTCCGCGGGGACCCGGGCGCGGGCAGCCCGGACTCGCGCCGCCCTGCCCGGAACCCGGCGTCTGCGGCGGCTCCGCGCAGTGTCGGGCTTGGGGGCAGCGTCGGGCTTGGGGACAGCGTCGGGTTCTGGGACAGCGTCGGGCTTGGGGACAGCCCGGCGCGGCGCGTTCGCCTTTCCAGTCCGGGGTCACCAGTCGTGGCACGCCCGTCCTTGAGCCGTCCCAGCCCCGGGTGGCGCGCGGGGTGTCGCCCGGGCTGCTCAGCCACTGAGCAGGGGACACACCCCAGCCTTCCCCGCAGGCCTCGCGGGCCCCCTAAGCTGCCCCTTTTGGGGACCAGCCGCGCCCACCCTTCCTCTCCGGGAGTTTTCTTTCTCCCTCCTGGATGCTGCGCGTTGCGCGGCGCCTGGCCTGTCTGCTCGCCGGGGGACAGTGGCACTCCGTTGTCACTCTGACCCTAAGGACGGAGCCCCGGCTCCCGGCGCGCACGCACGCGCCTCGCCTCCCTACCCCGAGCGGGTCCGTCACCCCCGGCGCTTGTCCGTTTGCAGGGAGCGGGTCCCCGCCTGGGCGCGCGCACTGGTCGCGAAGGCGGCCCCGCAGCTGGAGGCGCTGCTGCCGCAGCCCTTCGTCGGCGAGATCCGCGGCGTGTGCGACGTCCTGGGCCTCGGCCTGGCCGACTGCCTGCTCGTCAACCTGGCCTACGAGTCCTCCGCGTGAGTGCCGGGGCACGGGAGGGGTTCGGGGGGGGGCGGCCGGCTGCGCTTCCTCTCGGCCTCCCCGCGCGGCCTCCAACGGGAAAGCGGCTTCACTGGCTCGACACGGGCGCTTTCCTCCACCCCAAGTCCCTTTGCTCTCTGCATCAATCCAGGGAGCATCGTACTTCCAAACCTGAGCCCAAAATGGACTTTTGCAGGAGGTTTTGGCAGCTAGCCCGGTGCCCCTCCGGCCTGTTACCTGCAGTGGGGTCAGTCCTGCGCTCCTGTACGCTGCATTTGCCCCTCCAGGGCTGGGGGGCCCTGCTGTCTTGTCAGCCAGCCAGTGGGTGTGATAAAATGTGGCACCCGGCAGTGAGAGCTGTATGGAGTGGGGTCGATCCCAGGCAAAGGGCAGGGGCCCCTTAAGGGTTTATGGACTCAGTACCAGGCCCTGGGATTGAGAGAGGTTTGACTTGCTTTCTCCCTTTGAGACTTACTGTTTTACCAACCGACTGGCCTAGTAATAGATCCAGTAACATCTTGCAACTACTTATATATAGCTTCTTGATGTCTAAAGAGGATGAGAGTAAAAAAAACTCTAGCCGGAGAAAGAGTGAGACTCTGTCTCAAACAAACAAACAAACAAAACCGGGGGAGGGGCAGGGGATTTTTCAAAATGTGGCAAAGTAACAATACTTCCATATCATACCCAAATGTTTTAGTGTGATGTTGCCCAGCCTAGAGTGCCGTGGCGTCAGCCTGGCTCACAGCAACCTCAAACTCCTGGGCTCTAGCGATCCTCCTGCCTCAGCTTCCCGAGTAGCTGGGACTACAGGCACGCGCCACCATGCCTGGCTAATTTTTTCTATATATTTTTAGTTGTCCAGCTAATTTCTTTCTAATTTTAGTGGAGACGGGGTCTCACTCTTGCTCAGGCTGGTCTCAAACTCCTGAGCTCAAACGATCCTCCCACCTCGGCCTGCCGGAGTGCCAGGATTACAGACGTGAGCCGCCGCGCCCGGCCTAGAACTTCTGCTTTAATCTGTTTGAATATGGTTGACTCCAACGAATGGGGGTAAAAGTAATTAGTGGTTTTTTATTGAGAAAGCCACATGTCGAAATAGGAAAAAGTTGGAGGCAGAAAGGAAGATGGCAAAATTAACTTAGCTCAGTTGGAAAACACTTTGATTTAACAGGCCTGTGTCTTATCTGTGTCTGAAGGCATCTCCCTGTAGAGGAAGGCAGTCTCCGAGCTTCTTAACTTACGCTGCCTAGGTGTTCAGGTGTGACGCCAGGGCCACTGAAGTTTCATTATTTCTTTGTCTTGTTCATTCACATTGGGTTTTCCCCCTTTTCTCAGATTCTGCACCAGTATTGTGGCTCAAGACTCCAGAGGCGGCATTTACCACGGTCGGAATCTGGATTATCCCTTCGGAAATATCTTACGCCAGTTGACTTTGGACGTACAGTTCTTAAAGAATGGGCAGGTAGAGTTTGCACAGTGTGAGACAGAGAAATCGGGAAGACTTGGTAACCCAAGTTAGCAATCATTTGGACGGCCTGCTAACGTGTGTTATTAGCCTAAGATACAGAAAACATCAAACCCCTGGAATAACAAAGCCAGGAGAGAGGGTTATGTCAATTATGCCTGTAGGAAGGACGGGCATTTGTTATTATTGAGCAGCTACTTAAAGAGGTCAACTAATTTTCCTTAGGGAAATCTCTCTGGAGTAGGATCAATCTTCCACTTAGGCTGGTCTCAAACTCCTGGGCTCAAGTGGTCCTCCTCCCTCAGCCTCCCAAAGTGCTAGGATTACAGGTGTGAGCCACCGCACCTGCCCAAAACAAGTTTTCAAATCAGACTCCATTTGCTACTTCTAGGATGGGCTTCTTAACCCTCCTTGAGCGTAGACCCCTTTGGTGAATAATGTTTTATAAAGACATTAAATAAAATACATGAGGTTACAAAGAAAATCGATTATGTAGAAAAACAGCCATTTTGATATTACGATTTTTCTTGACACATTAAATAGTAAGGTTTAGGAGTCAGTCTAACATCTGCCGTGATTTCAGAGCAGTGGGTGGTATTTCAGGATATCTGCAACCACCATCATGTATCTGAAAATACCAGTGACTTCTACTGGTGACAAAATCACAGGCACCACTGTTAACATTACTGCATGATTTGTTGCGTGCATTCATTATAGACGGAGTTAAATTTCAGTTAGAGGTTATTGAATAAATAAATATGTGCCACGTGGCCAGGTGTGGTGGCCTCTTTTCCCATACAAGGCTACGAATCCACCGAATCCTAGCCACGGACCCCCAAGATTAAGAACCGCTGTTCTACGGCCGGGCGCGGTGGCTCACGCCTGTCATCCTAGCACTTTGGGAGGCTGAGGCGGGCAGATCACTCAAGGTCAGGAGTTCGAAACCAGCCTGAGCAAGAGCGAGACCTCGTCTCTACTATAAATAGAAAGAAATTAATTGGCCAACTAAAAAAAATATATACAGAAAAATAAGCCGGGCATGGTGGCACATGCCTGTAGTCCCAGCTACTGGGGGGGTTGAGGCAGAAGGATCGCTTGAGCCCAGGAGTTGGAGGTTGCTGTGAGCTAGGCTGACGCTACGGCACTCTAGCTAGGGCAACAAAGACTCTGTCTCAAAAAAAAAAAAAAAAAAAGAACCGCTGTTCTAGAAGGCTATTTCAGAGTTTCATTCTAGTATGTTAGACCTTATAAGAAAAAAGAATCCAGGGAATTATCGGGCAAAACGGTCTGATTTCAGCGTGTGTTTGGTTGGTTGGCACGGCGACATGGTCCCTGTCTCTGGGTTCCAGGTCGCGTTCACTGGCACCACCTTCCTCGGCTACGTGGGACTGTGGACCGGTCAGAGGCCACACAAGTTCACGGTTTCTGGCGACGAGCGAGGTAATCAAAACGAACTCCTGCGCACTTGAAGCCGTGTCCCTGCTCGGTTCTATCCAAGTGCTTCACCCGCCAAACGGAGCACACGGGCGCCTGCTACACGCAGGGACTGCCACTCGCATAGCGGAGGGACAGTGTGCGCGGACGCTACGAAGGTGATTTCGGGTAGAGATGGCGCCACCGGGAAGGCAGGACAGGCAGACGGGCCAGAGAGTGGGGGGTGGGGCTGCCTTTTTACTCCGGTGGTATTGTCCTTTAATGCATGAAATTTAAAAAATTTTTATGAAATCTAATTTGTGTATTTTTTTCTTTTGTTGCCATTACTTCTTTCTTTCTTTTTTTTTTTTTTTGAGACAGAGTCTCACTCTTTTGCCCAGGCTAGAGTGCCGTGGCGTCAGCCTAGCTCACAGCAACCTCAGACTCCTGGGCTCAAGCAATCCTCCTGCCTCAGCCTCCCGAGTAGCTGGGAATACAGGCATGCGCCACCACGCCCGGTTAATTTTTTCTATATATTTTTAGTTGGCCAATTAATTTCTTTCTATTTTTAGTAGAAACTCTTGCTCAGTCCTCGCTCTTGCTCAGGCTGGTTTCGAACTCCTGACCTCGAGTGATCCTTCCTCGGCCTCCCAGAGTGCTAGGATTACAGGTGTGAGCCATGCCTGGCCAGCACGGTTCTTTTAAGAACAAGCAGGTACCCCTTCTGCAGCAACAGTAAGAAGACTGAGGGCCGGCTGAATTTTGTAAGGCAACCCCTGCCAGTGAATCCAGCTGCTCCCATAGGAGGGCAAGCATGTGGATACTCTTCACCAGGGCTCGTGCTGCCTCTGCAGCCGAAGACTGCTGCAGGCCCAGGTACGTGCCTCCTGTGGCTACCCTGGCAGTGGCTGCTGTTTCCATAAAGGCAAAAAGGGGAATTAAGGCAAGTGCCTTCGCCTGCGTATGTAAATGG